>CAKNYM010043169.1:52544-67722 GCA_932195095.1 Andricus curvator | reverse complement strand
CTGTGATCTGTCTTAGGCTAAATATCTGATCTGTACATGATCTTCCTTCCTTCAAAACCGGTGAAAATCCTTAAAATTCCGTGAAATATTTCGAAATCTTTTAAACTTCGAAATCCCTTTAAGTTCAGTAAAATCTTTAAAAATGGTGAGAATCTTTTCGAATCTCTTGAAATCCCTTAGAATATTAAAATCCCTTAAAATCCTTTATAATACTGGAAAATCTTTGAGGAAAAAAACACTTAAAATCCGTTATCTTACGAAATCCTCTAAAATCCGTGGATATACTTTAAAATGTTTTAAAATATGTTAAAAGCCTTTGAAATCCCGTGAAATCGTCGAAACCCCTTTTATATCTCTTAATATTCGTAATAATCCCTTAAAATCCTTTGAAATCCCCTGAAATCTTTTGAAATTTTTTAAATCCCTTTAATTCTTTGAAATCTCATTAAAATTCCCGGATATCCTTGAAAATTCGTAAAAATACTTCGGTATCGCAAAAAATCCTTCAAAACCATTTGAAATCTAGTGAATTATTTCGAAATATCTTGAAATTCCTAAAAATCCTTTTAAAAACCTTTACAATTTGTGAAAAATCCTTAAAAACGCTTAAAATCTTCAAAATCTGTTGAAATCCCTTAAAATCTCTAAAAATCTCTAAAAATCATTAAAATTTTGTGAAATATTTCGAAATCTCACGACCCCTTGATCTCTTATAAATCCCTTTAATATTCTCTGAAATCTTTAAAATACATTAGAATCTTTCCAAATCTCTAGAAATTATAAAAAATATATTTAAATCCATTAAAATCCTTTAAAATTCCTAGAAATTCTTTAAAGTCATCGAAACCCCTTTATGTCTCTTAAAATCGTTCAAATCCCTCAAAATCCTTTGAAAACCCCTGAAATCTTTTGAAATTTTTCAAATCCTTTCAATTCTTCGAAAACTCATTGAAATTCCCGGATATTCTTCAAAATTGGTGAAAATACTTCGCTACGCATAAAATCGTTTAAGATTCTTTGAAATCCAGTGAATTATTTCGAAATATCTTGAAATCCCTTAAAATCCTTCAAAACCGGTGAAAATCCTTGAAATTCCGTGAAATATTTCGAAATCTTTTAATCTTCGAAATCCCTTTAGGTTCAGTGAAATCTTTAAAAATGGTGAGAATCTTTTCGAATCTCTTGAAATCGCTTACAATATTAAAATCCCTTAAAATCCTTTATAATACTGGAAAATCTTTAAGGAAAAAAACACTTAAAATCCGTTATCTTACGAAATCCTCTAAAATCCGTGGATATACTTTGAAATGTTTTAAAATATCTTAAAAGCCTTTGAAATCCTGTGAAATCATCGAAACCCCTTTTATATCTCTTAATATTCGTAATAATCCCTTAAAATCACTTAAAATCCTTTGAAATACGGTGACTTATTTTGAAATATTTCGAAATCTCTTTAAGCCCCTAAATCTATGAAAATCCCTCGAAATCCAAGGAAATGCCTTATAATTGCTTAAAATCCGTCAAAATCCTTTAGTATCACTTGAAATCGGTCGAAATCGAGTGAAATCTCTTCCCTTAAAATATTCTAAAAACCCTTAAAAAACTGATATTTTTGAGTCGCACAAAATTTCTGGAAAGCTTTTAAAATCTCATTAAATTATATACAAATTTTGTATTTTTTGAAAATACTTTGTAGTCCTTTGAAATACCTTAAAATCTCTTGTAATCTGTCGAAATACTTTCAAATCACTAGAAATCATTCAAATCTGTTGAACTCCCTTGAAATCTCGTTTACGTTGAAAATAATTGATATATATTTGGGATATTGAGTAAAAAATATAAAATCTTGCGTAAGAAAGGTTGGAGGGGGGGGGGGTCATAAAAATCTTAGAAATCCTTACGAAAATGGAAGAAAATTCTGTTTTGAGCTTTAGGATTAACAAATTTACCCTTCAATTTTAACTTAAAAAATGTATACTTACATTGCAGAGCTATAAAAACTTTGTCAGGAATTGCAATAGTTCCGGCTTCTCCGTCTCCGGCGAGATTCAAGTATTTTAAATTCTGGGGCCCAAGAAGATGCCGCAGTAGGTTTCTAATTATCGAAAATTGTGAATGTTTCAGCTTTTCTCTAATAAAGTCCAATCCACTTTCAGAAATGAACACACCCGTCCCGGGTACAATTTCCACCTAAGAAAGTAAAAAATAAACAATTAACTTTATTAATTTTGAATTCTCTTCAATAAATGAAAAGTATAACTTTACTGGTCAATTAGTTTCAAGATAACCTTAAAGCATGGCCGTGCGGTATCACAGACCGCACCATGCTTCTGATATGTGGGCTCCTCTCCCCACTAGTGTAAAATATTATCAATAATAAAAGTTGACAAAATGTACTAATTTCTCACTTATTCCGATGTCCCTTCATATATACTTGTATAAGATAGATAAACAAAAACTTATTTACTTATATAATTAGATATAAATATATACTGCGGTCTGTGAAACCATAGGTCCATGTTAGTGCAAAAATGAAATCACGTCCATACTTAAAGGTTAACAAAAACTGTTATTACCTTATCTTTCGGGAGCATATAAGGAAATATTATTTCGCATAGATTCTGAAAAAAATAATATGATATTTAAAATCTTGAATTTGTTTCAAAGAATCAAATTTTTTTAGCTCGATTTTTACCATATTCTTTGGAGCAGATTCACTTGATGAGAACTTTGTAGGCACTTCGTGATCTGTTTTTTGTTCTTCCTTTATAGTAGGCACCACTTGATTTAAAGGAATAATCTCCTTAGCTCTAGGTCCTGTTAATAACATTCATAATTTTAATTTACAGAAGGAGGAAGTATTTTTGCAAATTTCGATTCACTTCAAAGACCAAAATTTATTACATCTATAGCAGAAAAATTATCAGAAATATCAGAATGACTACGAAGAATAGATTTATTTTTTAATTATTTTTTTTTCTAGAGAAATAATAAACTTCATAGATTGAATAATTTGAAACTTCAAAAATTAGATGATTGTTTACCTTCATAACTTTTCCGAATTTTTGAGTAAATTGTTTGAAACCTTTTGCAAAACCTTATTTCTAGTCCAAAAGAGGGATCACTTAATTTTGAATAATTTTTAGAGTCCCAAATTTGTGAAAATACCGTAAAAATAACTACTGCAGGAGAAGTTTTCCGTAAAATGAAAATGACCAAAATTTTAAGATCCCGAAAAAAAAATAAAAATACCGAAAATTTGTATTTCAAAAATTCTTCATGTGCCAAAGAAATCTGGCTATTCGTAACGAAATTTCGGTACAGCTTGCCCCTTTTCCAGCTCCTGTTAATCGTATGAGAAAAACCCGACTATTTGTACCGAAATTTCAATACACGTAGCCACGGCCAATTTCAAACTCCCATCATAATTATGAAACCCAAATTTTTAAATTCCCGAAAATAGTGAATTTCCATGATTTATGATATTTCAAATTTCCGAAATGAGTAAACTGTCGAATTTCCATATTCCCGAGAATAATAAATTTCCAAATTTCAAATCACCGAAAAAAAAGATTTAATAATACACTTGAAAATTAATACCCCATATTAACTGAAAGATTATTCTAACATAAAAAAAACACTATTAAAGTTTGTTTTTTCGCGGGAATCTAAAAATTTGGCAATTTTCCATTTACCTGAATTTGAAATTTCGGCAATTTACTATTTTTGATAATTTGATCATTTCCGAACAGTCAAATTCCCAAAAATCGGAAATTGCCGAATTTTCGAATCCCTGTAAGAAAATATTTAATAGTATACTTGAGAAAAAAAAACCCCTTCTAAAATAAAAGGTTATTCTAACAGAAAAAAAACTACTAAATTTTATGTTTTTGCGGGAATTCGAAAATACGTGAATTTACTATTTTCCGGAATTTGACTTTTCGGCAATCTACTATTTCCGGGAATTTGCTATTTTCAGGAGTTTGAAAAAAAACAGCAATTTACTATTATCATGAATTTGAAAATTCAACAATTTACTATTTTCGGGAATTTGAATGTTTCGGAAGTTTGAAAATTCGCGTTTTGAAATTTTAGGAATAAACATTTTCAGTACTGTTATTTTCACTCGAAAATTGAAATTTTAGGAATATTCATTAGTCGAGAAATGTCTGTATCGGTAATTGATTTTTCTGTTTTTTTTTTCTTTACATTCGAGATTTCGAAAATTTGGCAAAATTATGACATCCCCCAAAAGTAAAATATCAGTCGGGAGAGGCCAAAGAAAATTTTTGTTAAAAAATACAAAAATAATTAAAAATTTGTTTTCAATAACGGATTGTTTTCTGCGTTTCGGGGTTTCCACGAAATTATAATCACTTTATACTCACTTTTATACATTTTTTACAAAAACATTTTTATTTTTCTAAAAAACAACAGAGAAATAATCAAAAACATTTGTTTATTATAATTATGAATTTTAATTATTTTAATGGTATTCATTAATTTTTGATTAGTTGAAAATAGTAGAAATGAAAAATTACTATAATTAAAATTAATATAATAATTATATGTTAAATACATTTTATTTCATTAATAAGTTATAAATGTTTTTAAAAAATTGTTTAATTTTAAATGGCAATTTTTCGAGTTGGAAAATAAAAGACGAAAGTTCTGCCATACTTTACCTCTTTTCCGGTGCGAAAAATGTCCAATAATTATCAATAATGGCTATTTTTTGCAATTTTATAACTATTTACGAATTGACCGTGAAAATGTTATTTGCGAATATTTTCAAGATTATATTCGTAATCAGAACCTCAAAATAAGTTAGCATACGTGGTTTTAGGAGAACGATAATAGAATTAGTTATAAACGTGATTTTTACAGATTTTCAATGGGGGGGGGGGATATTAAATGTTTCGGGTCTTCACCGAATGATATTTTAGTTTTAGACTAAAAAGAAGATTTTCCAAAAATTGGTAAACTATTTACGTCAAAATTCGGAACAGTCATCAAAGTAATCAATTACCAAAAATTGCAAAGATCTATAAAAAAGTGTCTTATTGTAGTAACATAAATATTATTAAACAAGAGCAATAATAATATTCTCAAACAGATCTGGGAACTAAAAACATGTATTCTCTAACTTTGTGAATTAATGGAAATTTATAATATCTTGAGAAAGTCTCTAAAGTCTTTAATTTTTATTGTACATAAACACAAATTTAAGGTGTTAATGACTACAAATCGGTTTATCATTCTTAACTAAGCGATACGAATTCATGATAAGCCAACTGTTTATATTTGTCGTTTCGAGAATATAATCCATCAAACTCTACATTTATTGCCTACCATCAAGAAATATCTCTCAATAAATATATTCTTTCCTAATGAATACGATCATCTAGATTCTCATTATCCTAATTAGGATTACATATTATTTGTTCTGTTTTTAATTTTGTAATTAAAAAATAGAGATTTTTTAATCGTATAAAATAAAAATTATAGACAATTTAAAACAATTTTGAAATTTTCTTTACAATTAGGGTAATGGGTACAATTGTTGACCACCCCCAATGATTCGCTATTTGTTTTAAATATCCGTAATTAAGGAATATTTACAAATAAAACTATTAATAAACAGTGTAAGATTGTTCTTAATACACTCCACACTATTTATTATAAATCTTATTTGTCAATATTTCTTAATATATGATCATTTTGAAGTGGTCAATCATTGCCAAAGGTGGCCAATCACTGTACTCATTACGCTATGATACTTGGGTCAATTAAAAACGATTTCTTCCGAAAAACCAGCAAAGATATCATTTAACTATGATAACACAGTTAACATAAATATTACATTACCTTCCATATTTTTATTTAAGTCACTTCGGGAAGACACCATTGATTTTGTTTGTCCACGTCTTTTGTCCATTGAAAAAATTTGATTCTTAGAGTGATCGTGTTTCAATTTTGCAAACGTTACAATATTGTCTTCAATATTGGTGGTACACACTTTTGCTGGACAATATTTGGTTTTCGTGCACCTCCAAAGCACTCGACCTTGCGGCAAAATACGCACTTTTTTAAATTTATTGTTTTCTATTACTAACCACTTTTCTCCATTTATATTAATAAGGGAGTGCACTTCAAGCGAAGAGTGAGGCATCGGGACACGGTATAATAATAAACTTATTCGATGGAGCTTCTACTACCGAATGAAGCTTCTTCGAAGGTTGGAATTGTTGCGTTAAACTTATCGATCGAGAATATATTTTCATTTGGCGGGAGTTTTTGTAATCGTAGGAAATATAATTTAATAATACAAATAACTTTTAAATAACAATTGTAAACCAACAAGATCATATTTTTTTTAAATATGAATTTTCAGCTGAAGAAGATTATATTGTAACCAAAAATAGGATAGTTAAATTTGCAGTTAAAGTTTATTCTTAAGCAAAAAAAAAAAGAATTTTCAACGAAAAAAGATCAATTTTCTAGTAAAACCGGAATAGTTAAATTTTATTTAGAAAAATTAATTTCAAACAAAAAGAATGAATTGAACGCATTTTCGACAAAATAGTTCCATTTTTAATCAATGAGATAAAATTTGAAGTAAAATGATAAATCTTCAACCAAAAAATGAATTTTTAACAAAGTAGTTCAACTTTAAACAAAGTATAAGTAGATTTATGAACTAAAAAATATCAATTTCTAACCAAAAATGGAACAGTTAAATTTTCAACAACAAACAAAAAATAAATTTTCAACAAAATAGTTCATATTTCAACAAAGAGATGAATTTTCAACCAAGAAGATTAATTTTCTACCCAGAAAATCGAATTTTCAACAAAATACAGGAATGTTCAACTAAAAATGATTATTTTGTAACAAAAAATCGAACAGTTAAATTTGCATTTGAAAAAATTCATTTGTTATCAAAAAAAGAATACATTTTCAACAAAATAGTAAAATCCTCAAATCAAAATAAATTAATTTTAATCAGACAGTTGTACTTTTGAACAAAAAAACATGAAATTTCTACCGTAAGAGATGTCATTTTAAGCCAAAAAGAAGAATTTTCAACTAAAAAAGATCAATTTTCTACTAAAACTGGAATAGTTAAATTTTATTTAGAAAAAGTAATTTCCGACGAAAAGAATGAATTGAACGCATTTCCAACAAAATAGTTCCATTTTTAATCAATGAGATAAAATTTGAAGTAAAATGATGAATCTTCAACCAAAAAATGAATTTTTAACAAAGTAGTTCAACTTTAAACAAAGTAGAAGTAGAATTTTTAACTAAAAAAGATCAATTTTTAACCAAAAATGGAACAGTTAAATTTTCAACAACAAACAAAAAAAAATTTTCCACAAAATAGTTCATATTTCAACTGAAGAGATGAATTTTTAACCAAGAAGATTAATTTTCTAGCCAGAAAAACTCATTTTCAACAAAATACAGGAATGTTCAACGAAAAATGATTTTTTTGCAACAAAAAATCAAATAATTAAATTTGCATTTGAAAAAATTTATTTTTGCCCAAAAAAAGAATAAATTTTTAACAAAATAGTAAAATCCTCAAATCAAAATAAATTAATTTTAATCAGACAGTTGTATTTTTGAACAAAAAAACATGAAAGTTCTACTGAAAGAGATGACATTTTAAGCCAAAAAGAAGAATTTTCAACTAAAAAAGACCAATTTTCTACTAAAACTGGAATAGTTAAATTTTATTTAGAAAAATTAATTTCCAACAAAAAGAATGAATTGAACGAATTTTCAAAAAAATAGTTCATAATTGAACTAAAGAGATTAATTTTCAACCGAGAAGATTAATTTTCTACCCATAAAATTGAATTTTCAACAAAATACAGGAATTTTTAACTAATAATTATTATTTTGCAACAAAAAATCCAATAGTTAAGTTTGCATTTGAAAAAATTTATATTTGCCCAAAAAAAAATTAATTCTCAACAAAATAGTAAAATCCTCTAATCTAAAGAAATTAATTGTGATCAGTTATATTTTGGACCAAAAAAACATGAATTTCTACCGAAAAAGATGACATTTTAAACCAAAAAGACGAATTTTCAACTAAAAAATATCACTTTTCTACTAAAACTGGAATAATTAAATTTTTAGTTAGAAAAGTAAATTTGCAACAACAAAAAAACGAATTTTCAACAAAATAGTTGAATTCTCAACTGAAAAGATCAATTTTTAACCAAGTGGATTAATTTTCTACCAAGAAAATCATATTTTCAACAAAATACATGAATTTTCAATTGAAGCAGATTTTTTGCAACCAAAAATTGAATATATAAAACTTGAAAACATTTATTTTCAACTAAGAAGGAATATTTTTTTAACAAAATAGTAAAATTCTCGAGCAAAAAAGAAAACGAATTTTCAACGAAATAGTTCAATTGTAATCCAAAGATGAATCTTCAACCAAAAAAATTAGTATTTTCAAGAAAAAAGTTTTATTTTTAACCAAAAAGATAAAATTGCAACTAAGATTATGAATCTTCAACAGAAGATTAATCTTTCAACACAAAATACGATTTTTTCAAGAAAACATATGAATTTTCAACTAAAAAAGATGAATTTTCAACTAAAAAAGGTAAATTTTCAACCCAAAATTGAATAGTTAAATTTTTAGTTAAAAATATCAATTTTAAACCAGAAAAATGAATTTTAAATTAAAATTACGGAATATGCAACTATTTAGAAGTTGAATTTTCAGTTAAGAAAATAAATTATCAATCCAAAAGCAAACAATTTTTAACAAAATAATTCAAGTTAAAAAAAAAGAACGAATTTTCAACAAAATAGTTCAATTTTCAATTAAAAGGACGAATTTTCAATTAAAATGACACTCGTCAGCAGAAAAATTAATTTTCAACAAAGCAGTTTCAATTTCAGCCAAGTACTTACATTTCTATCTAAAAAATATGAATTTTCAACGTACTTTTACGAATGAAAAATCAAGATTATTTAATTTTGTATTACAATTTTTTTAAATTGTAAGCACACTCTCGAAAAAGTTTCCTGGCTTTAAAAAAAATTCTCTGACATTTCCATGGTTTTCCAGGAAAATAAAAATTCTCTGACAATTCCAGATATTCCGGATGATTAGACGCCCTGTTATCTTACTTAACAAGAACATAGAATGAGTTATAAAAGCATATATGATCACATATGTATATACAGTTTATTGAACTTTCAAAACGTCTCTTTCTAACATTACAAAAATATTTACATACATTTTCATTAATATAGATATATAATTTAAAATATGTACATTTAATATACGAATTAGATTGATATCTGTATCACACTCTTATTATAAAATAATTTTTTCATATATCTACAATATTCATAACAAAATATACAAGCAAAACCACATAAATGAGTTTTTGATTACTCAATAAAAAATGTCAAAGCATTTTTAGTGAAATACTAAAAGTAATTTCATAAAACTAAATAATTATATCTTCAATTAAAATTACAATTTGCATAATATCTTGAAGGATGATGAGGAAGAGTATAATCAAAATTCATTGGAATCGCATACTGTTGTAAATGATACGTAGCTTCCGGAAAAGTGTAAGCTTGAGGAGAAAAGTCATTATCTGAGTATAATTTTTGCCGTTTGATGTCATGCGTGATATTTTTCTGTGGTTCATCATAACTCTCTCTATTTGGTTCTTCAATTTCGGCTGTCATCGCGAAATTATTTTGGAATTTGTTTGTGAAACTGCTTCCAAAGTACATTGCAGAAACGTCCAAACAATCATTTTCAGGGACAGTTTTGGTACTGAGTCCTGTGGTACTTGTATCTACAACTATTTGTTGTAAATTTCCTCTTGATTTGTCAAAGGTGTCATTTATGCAGTCTTCAAATTCCTTTATCGAAAGCTGAGCGTCTGGACTACAATTCTCCGTTACAAATGCTGAAAAATAAACTTCCTTTAAATTTCCTCAAATAATCAATAGGATTCTTATTATTTTTCTTTTATAATTTTCATAGATTTTTTATTCTTATCACTTCAACTTGTTTAAAAGTGTATTGAAAGATTGTTCGCCGCTTAAGGGTAAATTTTGAATACAAAATAAAGATTTCGCCTAACTATTTATTTTTTAGGTTTATTTGTTTTGAAGGTTATATTAATATAATTTTCATAAGAATCTTCAGAAAGTTTAAAAAGATTTTTGAAAATTTCAAATATGTCAAATACAAAATTTTAACAAAAAAGTCAATCTTCAACCAAATAGTTGAATTTTCAAACAAAAAAGATGAATTATCAACGAAAAATGTAATGTTTGATATTTCAATCCAAAAAGATTTTTATTTCAAATAAAAAAAAAACAACAACAGTTGAATTCATCAAAAAAAAAGACAAAGTTTCAACAAACTAGTTGAATTCTCAACCTTGTTGTTTTACCCAAACCTTACTTAAGTTTTACCTTGTACTTTTACCCAAAAGACATTTAATATTTTCCAAAAGAGACGAATGTTCTACAAAAAATTAAAATAAACCGAAAATATGAATTTTTCACCAAAAAGTGAATTTTCAACCAAATAATTTAATTTTCAACCAAAATAAATTTCCTATCAAAATTAATTTTCTACTAATAAAAGACAAATTTTCAACTAAAATTATGAATCCTCAACTAAAAAAGTTAGTAGTTGTATTTTCAACCAAAAAAGATGAATTCTTAACCGAAAATGTTATAGTTGATATTTTCATCCAAAAAGATTTTTATTTTAAATCAAAAACAGTTGAATTCTTTTTAAAAAATGAACAAAATAGTTGAATCTTCCACCAAAAAGATGAATTTTCAACCAAAATTAATTTTCTGCCAAAAAAAAAAAACAAATTTTCAACATTCTCAACCACAGATATGAATTTTGATAATTTTGAACTAAAACTATACAATTGCAATTTTAATTTTAAAAAATAAGAAATTTCTACCAAAAGAGATGAATTTTCAATCCAAAAAGAAGAATTTTCATCAAAATTGTTAAATTTCAACCAAAAGATTTTTCAGTCCAGAATAAAAAAAAATGTAGACAAATTAAAATTCGAAACAAAAAATAATTTGTAATACAAAATAAAAATTTCAAATGACTATTTATTTTTTCATTCTCTTTGTTTATTTGCTTTAAAGTTATATAAATATAATTTTCCTAGGATTCTCGAAAAAATTCCAAAAAACGTTTGAAGATTTCAGATTTGACGTTTGGGAAAAATTCAAGATTATTTTATAAATGTTCGGAAATTTTTCAATGTTTTAATATATTTCTTACCTCTTAAAAATTCCACAAATTCCTGAATATCATTTAAACTGACTCGAATTATTATTAACATTGTTTAAAAATGTTCCGGATTAATTTTTGTCAATTTTAGAAATATTTTGCAATGTTTTATAATCTTTTTAAATATTCTCTTCAAATTAATTTTTAAAAATAATGCATCACTTTGATTATTCCCAAGAATCTTAGGAACTTTTTTTTATTATCTTGAAACCTTTCAACATTTTCAACCAAAAAATCAACATTTTATTTTGAAATCTTCAAAAATCTACTTTTTGTTTTAAGTTTTTTCAATTTTTTCATTATTTTTGAAATTAAAAAAAATAATATCTTTTAAAATGATTCGAATTCTTCCTCAAATTAAAAGAAAAAACATCAGCAAAATTTTAAAAAATTGCCATCAAATCTTCCAGATTCTATTTTGATAATTTCTTTTAAAATTTTTGTAATCTTGTAAAATTGAAAATTTTCAAAAATTTCAGGAAATCGTTTGAAATATTTAAAAAATATTTTCCTTATAATAATAATAAGAAAAAATTAATTCAGATTTTCTCTGAAATCGTAAGAAAAAAATGTAATTATCTTAAAACCTTCCAAATTCTTAAAAAACTTCAAAATTTTATTTCAGATTCTTCTAAAACCTATTTTTTTTTAATTTATTGGTACCGGTGATTTTTTGGTTACCGTTGTGGAAAAGTTTATAAATTATAGTCTGGTACCAAAATATTGAGTTTTACAAATCTAAACCAAAAATTTGAAAAATAAACTTACTTCGAATGACAGCGTACACTACTTTGCACAATGGTACAGTTCCGGACATGCCAGTAAGAGTCATATATTTCATGATTTCAGGACCAAGAAGATGTCGCATTAGATTTTGTGTCATTAAGCTTGGTTCATTCTTCCAGGTCTCTTTAATAGTATTCACGAATGCCTTGTAAATCCACACCTTTGTATGAGGTATAAGTTCTACCTAAAATATTCAAGAATAATTGAACATAACTTAATTAAGGAATCAATTTCTCATATTCATAGGTGGGCGATGCTCAGTTGATCGCCGTCTGTTTGCTTTATCTTCCCCCACTACCCAACTTCCCCTCACGCAGCTGAGGGACCGCTAGAATGCTGTCGCCGGCCCCTGATGAAGGTGTTCGCACAAGAAAATCCGTTACAGTGCGCTGGAGACGTCTCACGGACGGGCCGTCCGCGCACGAACACGTAACGCCAACCAATCGCGTGCAACCTGCGCCGTGCTGCTACAGTCCGTGGCAGCACTTACTCAAGTGCGTCGCGAACTAGCGTAAGTAGCGACGTACTTGTGTGCGTGACCGCTCGGACCGCAGCAGCACGATAGGTTGCACGCGATTGGTTGGCGCTATGACTTCGTGCGCGGACGGCAACGTCCGTGAGACGTCTCCAGCCCACTGCAACGAATTTTCTTGTGCGAACACCTTGATAAGAGTCCGCGACAGAAGCCTGGCGGTACCTCAGCTGCGTGAGGAGCAGTTCGGTAGTGGGGGTAGGGCAACCAGGTAGACGGCGATCAAATGAACACTGCTATAAAGAATTCATTTGTTAAACAGAATAAATTTATTATAAACAAATTACCTTTTTCTCATTCCATACCTTGTAAGGAAATACGATTTTATTCTGAAAAAAAACGAGTCGCACATTAGCATTTAGAACTCAATACTTTCAAGCTTTAGCGACAAAATGTTATAAATACTTATTATTCTTACCAAATTTTTCGTATTTCGACGTACATATTCTGCAGCACCTCTTAGTCTTACATTATTAAAGATGCTGGAAATGAAACGTCTGTAAGTATCATATTTTAGTATTGTCCTATGGCAAACTGAAGTCTTACAGTCCTGCATCACGTATTCTGAAAGAATGTAACAACGTTATTGTTTTCAACAAAATTAAAAAGGCAAAAATAAAAAAATATATTTATTCTTACTTCTAACAGCTGATTGAACTTCTTCGGGTAGTGCAGTGTAGACTTTTCCATATCTTTTGGCAACATGGTCACTACGGATACTACGGACACCCATATTTTTGAGGTTTTGACTACCTAGTAAATTGAACAATAGCAAATGGGTCATTGTTCTGTGCCTATCTTCACAGTGGTAATTCATATCTTCGCATTCTCTTTCAATTCTCAGCAAGTCAGTTTTTGCGATCCAGACATTAGTCTGCTTTACCAGTTCAACCTGCAATCGTAAGAAAATCATGATTACATATTTTTTACCCCCGAAATTTACAAAATTCTGATTTATTTTTTTAGGAATCATAAACAAAAAGTCAAGAAATTAAAAAACAAGCTGCTTTGAAACAGATTTTTTACACTAAAAAAGTTTTTTATTTCAAATAAAGAAAATTTGACTTCTTTTTAAGGAATCAGTATTATCATAAGAGAATAACAGAAATTGTTAACGTCTTTTCAGACTAGATTGAAATATGAATTAAAAATTATTTTTATTAATTTTTGTTTGAAAAAAGATCTCCTTTCACTTCGCTGGGAATCGAACCTCAGTACTTTCGATTGCTGTTCGGGTGCTTTTCCATTAAGCTACTAGAGAGATCAAGTGAAGAAACTTTTTTCAGAAAATACACGCATTATTTTTCCAGGTGGTAAATCAAATTTTTTTCAAGGAATCAGTATTATCATCAGAGAATAACAGAAATTTGTAACGTCTTTTCCGACTAGATGGAAATATGTATTGAAAATTTTTTTCTGAAAAGAGATCTTCTCCTTTCGCTCCGCTGGGAATCGAATTTTCATCTAGTCTGAAAATACGTTAAAAATTTCTGTTATTCTCTGATTATAATACTGATTCCTTAAAAAAAATTTGATTTGCCACCTGGCAAAATAATGCGTGTATTTTCTGAAAAAAGTTTCTTCTCTCGATCTCTCTAGTAGCTTAATGGGAAAGCACCCGACCGGCAATCGGAAGATCTGAGGTTCGAATCCCAGCAGAGCGTAAGAAGATCTTTTTTCAGAAAAAAATTAATTTAAAAATCTGACTTCATCCAAAAAGATAAATTTTCTAAAAATAGTTGCGTTTCCAACCGAAAAAGATTTTTCAATCGAGATAGAAAAAAATTTCAACTAAATTGTTGAACTTTAAAGCCAAAAAGACGAATTTTCTACACATAAATTGAACTTTGAACCTGAAAATATGTATTATTAACAAAAATGTTAATTTTCTATCGAATAGTTGAATTTTCTACTAAGATAGTTGAATTTTCCACTCAAAAAATAAGTTTTTAACAAACTAATTCAACTTTCAACCAAGTAGTTCAATGTTGTATTACAAAAGGTGATTTTTAATCAAAAACATGTAATAGCTGATATGACTACCAAAAAATATTTTTATTTTAAATAAAAAACAGACTATTAATCGAAAAAATATGAATTTCAAGAAGATAGTTGCTTGAATTTTTAACTGAAAAACATGAATTCTTAAAAAAAAATGTAATTGTTGACTTTTCAATCAAAAAGATTTTTTAGTGAAGCAAGAAAACAATTCAACTGAATTGTTGAATTTTGAAGCCAAAGAGACGAATTTTCTACAAAGCAGTATAACTTTCAACCAGGAAATATGAATTTTTAAGAAAAAAGTTCATTTTTAACTAAATTAATTAATTTTCTAACAAAAGATTTGGGTTTTCAATAAAAAAAACACGAATTTTCAACAAAAAAAATCTGCCCGCTTCGCGGGCACATTCTCATGGCGCGCGGCTCGCTTCGCTCGCAAGTTTCAGCGCGCCTAGGGCGCGCGACTGTTAGATCTCGCGCTTCGCGCTCGATCATATATTTATCTCGCGCTTCGCGCTCGATTATGT
>CAKNYM010043169.1:21138-42544 GCA_932195095.1 Andricus curvator | reverse complement strand
AAATAGCTGGTTAACGAACTCGTTCTCTATTTTTCGGCCATAAAAAAGTGTGCCAAAGCTCAATCAAATCTGATCATTTTTTCGAAAGTTATCGTGGCTACAGACAGACAGACAGACAGACTACAGACAGACAGACACCTTCGTAAAAATCGTTTTTTCTGGCTCAGGGGGTCTCAAAACGTGGAGATTTGATGAAAACCGACTATGTCAAATTTTACATAAAACCAATACCTTCTCATTAGAATGAGAATGTAACAACTAATTTTCAACCAAAAAAAGACGCGTTTTCAACCCAATTTTTGATGTCACAAACAAACAGATGAATTTAAAAAAAAAAGTTAATTTAAAATCAAATACTTGAATCTTCAACTAAAATGATGAATCTGGAACACAAAAAAATAATTTCTTACAAAATAGTTCAA
This sequence comes from Andricus curvator, assembly GCA_932195095.1. NCBI lineage: Eukaryota > Metazoa > Arthropoda > Insecta > Hymenoptera > Cynipidae > Andricus > Andricus curvator. The sequence goes on along the minus strand of CAKNYM010043169.1, from coordinate 42,122 downwards.
CGTTAAACCAAAATTTCAAGCAAAATAAAATAAATTTTCAACGAAACAGACAATATATAGTTGATATTCCTATATAAAAAGATTTTAATTTGAAATAAAAAACAGTGGGGTTCAACGAAAAAAGGCGAATTTTCAACAATAGTTGGATCCTTAACCAAAACAGATTAATTTCCAACCGGGGTTTAATTTTTCAAACAAAAATGATAAATTTTTAACCAAGAAGATTAATTTTCTACCAAAAAGAGGAAATTTCAACAAAATACATTAATTTTCAACCAAAAAGTTAAATTTTAAACTAAAAAGACCAATTTTCAATTAAAAATATAAATTTTTAACAAAAATTGGAAGTTACATTTTTAGTATAAAAAAATTTACAACCAAAAAAAAACGAACCTTCAACAAAATAGTTGCATTTCCAACAAAATAGTTGAATTTTCAACCAAATAATTGAATGTTCAATCAATTAGTCCAATTTTTAACCAAACGAGATGAATTACGAATTAAAAAGAGTGACGCCAAAGTTCGGTTATTATTTGGACCTCCCTAGCGACCCGGTGAAAAAATATAAAAATGTTACAGGTATGAAATTACTCGTCATTGAAGATCAAAGTGAGCATCGCTTTTCGTTTTTTAAAAATTTCAAAAAATTACCCATATTTAGGGGTTGAGGAGCCCCCAAAAAAATTAAAAAATAGGAAATACCACTAATTATGAAATCATTTTTTCTTGATTTATAAGGTTTGATCAAGAAAATACGTGATTTTACTTTTGTAAGGTTTATTTAATAAAAAAATATATTGAAAAAAGATCTTATAACTAGTGGTATTTCATATTTTTTTATTTTTTTGGGGTATTCTCAACCCCTAAATAGGGGTAATTTTTCGAAAAATTAAAAAAACGAAAAGCGATACTCACTTTGGTTTTTAATGTCGAGTAATTTCTTACCTGTAACATATTTTTATATTTTTCGAGATATTTTTTCACCAGGTCGCTAGCGAGGTCCAAAAAATAGGCGAAAAAAGCCTATTTTGGGATTTTGGCGTCACTCTTTAATAGTAGAGTTTTATATAAAAAAATTAAGTTTAAACCAAAAATAGTTTCATTTTCTTACTGGTTTCTATTAATTAATAATCAGAAAAAGGGGAAGCTTCTTGAAAACAGAAGAACAAGGCAGTCTTTTTGGAAAAATGGGGAAGAGGGAAATATGGAAAAGAGAACAGATATTCTCAGCTTCATTCGCTTTGAATTTAAACAAGTGCAATAAAACACAGGGAAAACCCAGCCCAATTTGGATATCTGGGGAAAAACCAGCCCAATTTGGATATTTGGGGAAAACCCGAAATAGTTCTCAAAGTCCCAGACAGTTTATTGTTGTATTGTAAAAACTAGACGTACATCCTTTTGCTTTAAAATCCTTCAAGTAGGTACTTAAGAGGTTTCATTGTATTGAGGTCCGACACTCTCATTTTGAGTGGTTTGTGTGAAGAAACGTAATGCAAATATAAATTATTATGGGGCTATAAACAGATTTAGATAGTAATTTTCCAGGTACTTAAGTAGGCTGCAGGAAAATAAATTTGAAGCGTGCACAATGTGGTCTGGTTCTGAGGGTTTATGACAGTGATCAGGTGTTAGGTGCCACGACCGACTTGCAGTAGGTATTGTTTATTAATCCATTTACCTGAAACCAGGTATTCTTTCCTCCTTAGTAAGGGTCAAAATCGTTTGTTCCTTTTATTTGCCATGGCCCTACAAAATTATAATTTTTCTTCCAAATTTTAACAAAAGAAATTTGGGTAAAACTTACAGACTATCCGTTATTGTTACTTTACCAAAAAATTTCTGTCACTTAATTTTTTTCATTTATGATGAATTGGAACTTGAATTTCCCCTTTTTAAAGAAAGTCATCTTTTTTCGTCCTAAATTCAACTGCTTGGTGGAAAGTTGAACTACTTTATTAAAAATTCATTTTGTTTATTATCTCTATGAGTAGACACCCTGTTATCTTACTTAACAAGAACATAGAATGAGTTATAAGGCATACATGATCACAAATGCATATACAGTTTATTAAACTTTCAAAACGCCTCTAACATTACAAAAATACTTAAATTTTCATTAATATAGATATATAATTTAAAATATGTACATTTAATGAACGAGTTATTTTGATATATGTATCACACTCTAATAATAAAATTAATTTTTCATTTATCTACAATATTTATAACAAAATATACAAGCTACATCACATAAACGAGTTTCTGATTATTCAATAAAATATGTTAAAAACCTAAATAATTATATCTTTAATTGAAATTGCAATTTGCATAATATCTTGAAAGATGCTGAGGAAGAGTATGATAAAAGTTCCCTGGAATCGCGTACTGTTGTAAATGATATGTAGCTTCCGGAAAAGTATAAGCTTGAGGAGAAAAGTCATTATCTGAGGATAATTTTCGCCGTTTGATGTCATGCGTGATATTTTTTTGTGGTTCATCATAACTCTCTCTTTTTGGTTCTTCAATTTCGGCAGTCATCGCAAAATTATTTTGGAAGGTGTTTGCCAAACTGCTTCCGAAGTACTTTGCAGAAACGTCCAAAAAATCATTTTCAGGGACAGTTTTGGCACTGAGTCTTGTGGTACATGTAGTATCTACAACAATTTGTTGGAAATTTTCTCTTGCTTTGTCAAAGGTCTCGTTTATGCAGTCTTCAAATTCCTTTATCGAAAGCTGAGCATCTGGACTACAATTCTCCGTTACAAATGCTGTAAAATTAAGTTCCTTTAAATTTCCTTAAATAATCAACAGGTAATAATAATAGGATTCTTGACTAGAATTAATAGAACTGAAACTGCTTATTACTAGGCCAATTAATAGAGGCAATGAGAATAAGAGTTCAGTTGATATAATTTGTAATTGTACTTTAATCTTAATATTTTTCTTTTATAATCTTTATAGATTTGTTATTCTTATCACTTCAACTTGTTTAAAAATATATTGAAAAATATTTTTGTTTTGAAGGTTATATTAATATAATATTCATAAGAATCTTGAGAATAAAAATTAACCACTGATGAGGGCCACCATTGTGTGCCGAAACGTTTGGTTCAATTAAAAATTAATTGAATTATTTATTATGACCCTAAAGCCAAGATTAACATCAAATATTATAAACAATTATTAATCTTAAGAAAGTTTAAAGAGATTTTTGAGAATTTCAGAAGCCAAATACAAAATTTTAACAGAAAAGTTAATCTTCAACCAAATAGTTGAATTTTCAAACAAAAAAGATGAATTCTCAACGAAAAATGTAACTTTTGATATTTGAACCTGAACAGATTTTTATTAAAAGAAAAAAAACAGTTGAATTCATCTAAAAAAAGACAAAGTTTCAACAAAATAGTTGAATCCTCAACCAAAAAAGATAAAATTTCAACCAGCTGTATTTTTACTCAAAAAACATTAAATATTTTCTAAAAGAAACGAATGTTCTATGAAAATTAAAATAACCCGAAAATATGAATTTTCCACCAAAAACTGAATCTTCAAGCAAATACACGATTTCTCTATCAAAATTAATTTTTTACCAAAAAGAGAAATTTTCAAATGAAATGATGAATCTTCAACCAAAAACGTGACTTTTTAACAAAGCAGTTCAAATTTTATCCAACACCAAAAAATATGAATTCTCAACCAAAAATATTATAGTTCATATTCCAATCCAAAAATATTTTAATTTCAAATCAAAAACAGTTTAAATCTTTAATGAATTTTCAGCCAAGATCAGTTTTCATCCAAAAGACAAATTTTCCACAAAATGGTTACATGTTCAACCAAAGCGATGAATTTGGTAATTTTGAACTAAAATTATGCAATCTTAATTTTAAAAAAGATGAAATTTCTACCAAAGGGGATGAATTTTCAAGCCGAAAAGACGAATTTTGATCAAAATTGTTCAATTCGCAAACAAAAGATTTTTCAGTCCAGAATAAAAAAAAAATTTAGACAAATTATAATTCGAAAGAAAAAATAATTTTTAATACAAAATAAAAATGTCGAATGACTATTTATTTTTTTATTTTCTTTGTTTATTTGCTTCGAGGTTATATAAATATATATTTAAAAAAATGAATCACTTGAAATATTCCCAGGAATCTTAGGAACATTTCTTTATTACCTTAACACCTTTCAAAATTTCCAAATAAAAATTTAATTTTGAAATCTTCAAAAATCTACATTTTGTTAAGTTTTTTCAGATTTTTTAGTATTTAAAAAGAAGCATATCCATCATCCAAAAGACAAATTTTCAACCGAAGAGATAAATTTTGAACTAAAATTATGCAATTTTAATTTAAAAACAGATGCAATTTCTACCAAAAGGGATGAATTTTCAGCCCGAAAAGACGAATTTTTATCAAAATTGTTGAATTTGCAACCAACAGATTTTTTAGTCTAGAATAAAAAAAAAAATTAGACACATTATAATTCGAAAGAAAAAATAATTTTTAATACAAAATAAAAATTTCGAATGACTATTTTTTAATTTTCTTTGTTTATTTGCTTTAAGGTTATATAAATATATGTTTAAAAAAAATATAATGAATAACTTGAAATATTCCCAGGAATCTTAGGAACATTTTTTTATTATCTTACAACCTTTCAAAATTTCCAAATAAAAATTTAAAATTTTATTTTGAAATCTTCAAAAATCTACATTTTGTTAAGTTTTTTCAAATTGTTTAGTATCTAAAAAGAAGCATATCCATCATCCTAAAGACAAATTTTCAACAAAATGGTTACATTTTCAACCGAAGAGATCAATTTTGATAATTTTGAACTAAAATTATGCAATTTTAATTTTAAAAAAGATGAAATTTCTACCAAAATGGATGCATTTTCAGCCCGAAAAGACAAATTTTTATCAAAATTGTTCAATTTGCAACCAACAGATTTCTTAGTCCAGAATAAAAAAAAATTTAGACAAATTATAATTCGAAAGAAAAAATAATTTTTAATACAAAATAAAAATTTCGAATGAATATTTATTTTCTTTGTTTATTTGCTTCAAGGTTATATACATATATATTAAAAAAAATATAATGAATCACTTGAAATATTCCCAGGAATCTTAGGAACATTTTTTTATTATCTTGAAACCTTTCAGAAATCTACATTTTGTTAAGTTTTTTCAAATTGTTTAGTATAGTATAGTATAGTTTAGTATAGTATAGTATCTTCCGCAAATAAAATAAAAATCAGACAAATCTTAAAAATTGCCATCAAATCTTCCAGATTCTTTTTTCTAAAATTTTGTAATCTTGCAAAATTGCAAAATTTAGATTGGAAATCTTCTACTTCTTTTCAAATATGTTAGGAAATCGTTTGAAATCTTTTTAAAATCTTTTCCTTAAATTAACTTTACAAAAACAAAAATAATTTAGATTTTCTCTGAAATCGTAAGAAAAAATGTCTAAATCTTAAAACCTTTCACATACTTAAAAAGCTTCAAAATTTTATTTCAAATACTTCAAAAATGAAATGTTTACCAAAAATTTTAAAAATAAACTTACTTCGAATGACAGAGTACACTACTTTGCACAATGGCACAGTTCCCAAATTTTCAGTAAGAGCCATGCATTTCATGTTTTCAGGACCAAGAAGATGTCGCATTAGATTTTGTATCATTAACCTTGGTGCATTCTTCCAGGTCTCTTTAATAGTATTCACGAATGCCTCGTAGATCCACACATTTGTATAAGGTATAAGTTCTACCTAAAATATTGAAGAATAAGTGAACATAAATTAATTAAGGAATCAATTTCTCATATTTATAGGTGGACGACCCAGGTGGAAATATTATATATAGTTTATATATAGTGTGAAGTCTTATATATAATATTCATTTGTTTTATATAAAAAATAAATGAAACAAATGAATATTATATATAATACTTCACACTATATATAAACTATATATAATATTTCCGCCTGTCAGCTGCGTGAGAAGTTTAGTAGTAGGGGTAGATCAACCAGGTAGACCTTGATCAAATGGACACTGCTATAAAAATAATTATATAAATACTACAAAAAAATATTATATAATAAAAAAATTACCTTTTTCTCATTCCATACCCTGTAAGGAAATTCGTTTTTATTCTGAAAAAGAGATGAGTCGCACATTAGTATTTAAAATTTAATACTTTTGATCTTAATGACAAAATGTTATAAATAATTATTATTCTTACCAAATCTGTCGTATTTCGACGTACATATTCTGCGGCATTTCTTATTCTTACATTATTAAAAATTCTGGAGATGAAACGTCTGTAAGTGTCATATTTCAGTATTGTCCTATGGCAAACAGAAGTCTTACAGTCCTGCATCACGTATTCTGGAAGAATGTAACCACGTTATTTTCGTCAAAAAAATTAAAAAGGCAAAAAAAAAAAATGTATCCTTACTTCGAACAGCAGATTGTACTTCTTCGGGTAGTGCAGTGTAGACTTTTCCATGTCTTTTGACAACATGGTCACTACGGATACCACGGACACCCATATTTTTTATGTTTTCTCTACCTAATAAATTAAACAATAGCAAACGCGTCATTGTTTTGTGTCTATCTTCACAGCGGCAAGTCATAATTTCGCAATTTCTTTCAATTCCCAGCAAGTCAGTTCTTGTTATCCAGATATTGGTCTGCTTTACCAGTTCAACCTGCAATCGTAAGAAAATTATAGTTGAATATTTTTTACCCTCGAAATGTTCAAGGATCCCCTTTTTTCCGTAATCACTTTTTTCTCCTTGAAATTTAAAAACTCCCCTAAGACACAAAAATTCGCTTTGAAATAGATTTTTTATGACATCGATTTCAAACATTTTCTATACAGGGGAAATAAAGAGATTTTACTCGAAAATAGAAGAACAAATTCTTTTAAATAAAACTAATGTAGGCACTGTAATATATAATTTAAACGTTTCAAATTCCTAATATTTTTAGTAAAAATATTGCATTTTCAGCTTTAATAAAAAAATAATATACCATGCAACTAAGGGTAGAAAAAGTTCTTCTCCTCCTTGGCACATGTGATATTTTTTATAACAAATGGATGATTCCACACATTTTTCGAAATACAGTCATGATTTCAGTCCATATGAGATTTTGAATGAAGAAGCATGAAATTTATGTTCACTTTTTCCTGATTATCAAAAATTCAATTAAAAAATTGCTGGAAATTTATGGTAATTTTAGAGGTGATTTATGGAAACTTACCATAAATTGCCCAAAATTCTATTAAAAAATTTATAAATTTAAGGAAATTACTGGAAATTTTCGGTCACTTATGGTAATTTTACAGGTGAATAGGGTAACTTACCATAAATTACCCAACATTCATTTTTAAAAATTTCTGGAAATTTATGAAAATTTTTGGTCATTTATGGTAATTTTACTGGTAAATATGGTAACGTACCATAAATTACCCAAATTTTATTTTATAACATTTCCAAAAATTTCCGGAAATTTATGAAAATTTTCGGTAATTTACTGTAATTTTACCGGTAAATATTGTAATTTACCATAAATTACCGAATATTCATTTTTTTTAATTTCCATCTGGAAATTTATGAACATTGTCGGTCATTCATGGTAATTTTACAGGTAAATATGGTAATTTACCATAAATTGACCAATATTCATTTTTTCAAATTTCTGGAAATTTATGAAAATTTTCGGTAATTTATGGTAATTTATGGTAATTTAACCGCAAAATTCTATTATCTGCAAGCAAAATTTCCTCACAGTTTTTACGATGAGTGGGCTGATAATCGTAAAATGCGAGCTCATAGATGTTTTATTTTCCTTATTCACCTCTGACGTCACTTTTCAGTCCCTAGGGAGTAAAAAATACTTTTTACTCCCTAGGGAGTAAAAAGTAGAGCTTTAGCCCCGCTTCATGGGCGTCGAAAAGGGCTGAAATTATGCATGTGTCATAAAAAATGAATTTTTATCAATGTAGTTCAAATTTCAAGCAAATAGTTGAATTTTCAACTAAAAAATATGAATTCTCAACGAAAAATCTAGTAGTTCATATTTAAACTAAGAAAATTTTTTATGTTAAATAAAGAAAATTTTTGAATGTATCCAAAAAAGATAAATTTTCTAAAAATAGTTGGTTTTTTTAACCAAAAAAGATTTTTCAGTCGAGAACTCTCAACCCGAAAACATGAATTTTCAACAAAAAAGTTCATTTTCAACTAAATAGTTGAATTTTTAACCCAAAAAATAAACTTTCAACAAACTAGTTCAACTTTGAACCAAGTGGTTGAATGTTGAATTAAAAAAGGTGGATTCTCAACAAAAAATGTGATAGCTGACATAACAACCAAAAAAGATTTTAATTTTAAATGAAAAACAGACTTTTAATCTAAAAAATATGAATTTTCCAGAAGATGGTTGCTTTTTCATCCAAAAAGGATTGTTCAATAAAAAAAGGCAAAAATTCTACTAAATTGTGGAATTTTGAAGCCAAAAATACGAATTTTCTACAAACAAGATGAACTTTCAACCCGAAAATATGAATCTTTGACAATAAAATTGATTTTCGATGATATATTTTTCTACAAAAATAATTGAACATTCAACCCAAAAAATTACTTTTTGACAAAGTTGATATTTCAATCAAACACAATTTTAATTTCAAATAAAAACCAGTTGTATTCATCCAAGAAATACGTGTTTTAAAAAAACATTTGATATTTTAACCAAAAAAGATTCTTTAATCAAGCAAGACAAAAATTAAACTAAATTGTTGACTTTACAATAAAATAATCGAATTCTCAAATAAACCAATTTTTAACCAAGCAATTGATTTTTTTACCAAAATAGTTCAATGTTCGACCAAAAAAGACGAAATTTCAACAAAGGAGGAATTCTTAAGGTAAAATGTAATAGTTAATATCGCGAACAAAAAATATTATATATTCTTGATGTTTTGGTTTTGACCAGATAAATTGTGTTAAATAATTTGATGTTGATTGTTTTTTTGTCTACTGGTCAAAAATCAACATCAAATTATTTTAAACGTATTTTATTTTCAATTTAAACACAGTTTAATGTCTCCAACTAAGATGAATTGTTAGCAAAGCAGTTAATTTTCAAAAACAAAAAAAAGATTTTTCAGTCAAGAAAGAAAAAAAAAATCAACCCAATTGTTAAATGTACAATAAAATAGTCGAATCCTCAAATAAAACAGAAAAAAATCTATACCTCCTTCACATTACTCCTTTTCTCACTGATCGAGTCACGCCTACCCGAAAGAAAAATGGCTTAATGGTATAATAATTTTCAACGAAGCAATTATAATTCTATCTAAAAAAGATGAAATTTCTACCAAAAGAGATCAATTTTCAAAATTATGAATATTTAACGAAAAAGTTCATTTTCAAAAAAAATTTAATAGTAGTATTTCCAATCCGAAAGAATTAACTTTCAAAATAAAACATCTTCGCATGTAATAAAATACGTAAAACGGCGTATCACAGAAAAGAATGCTTTGTAGTTGTGGGAATGAAATTTCAAAAAATCGAAACAAAAATTAAAAACAGTAGGGTATATGAAGACCATCTAATTAAATATAACTAATAAAGAATAATTAGAAAAATACTTTGATCTTTTTAAATTTTTTGCTGATCTAATTTACCAGTAAAAAGTACTGAAGTGTTTAACAGATTTTTTTAATGTAGCTGAACAAAATTTTAAAAATAAAACAATTACTAGAAAATTTGCTAAAAAAAGGCGCTACTGTTAGAAGACACTTTCTTTCCATATTCGCGAGATACCCATCATATAAAAAGTTTGTAATAATAAATTAAATCCCCTTTTCTCGGAAAAAATCCCCTTACTACATAAAATTGCAGTAATCAACTTCTACTGTGATCACCAAAACAATTACCTTGTCCTCCGTTTTTATTGTGTATGGAAAAATGATGGCCTCGCCTTTATGTTGTTTTTGTTCCTTTTTTCCGTCATCGAGAGGAAATTCTTCTTCTTCTTTTCCTTCTGCAATCAATAGTAAAACTTTGTTAATTTGATATAGAAATTAATTAACTATTAATATTTAAAAATATATGGTCTGTGTGCATTATATTATATTATGCATCAGGGTCGGTATAAAAATTTGATAAATCAAAAACTGTCTGGCATGGTTCCAATATTGAGTTTATCTATGAAAAAATCTCATTTTTATGAATCTTTTGAAAATTTTGTAAATTCTTAAAATTTTTCGAATTATGTGAAAATTCTTTGAAATCCTTTGCATTCGATGGATATTGTTCTGTAAAAAATCTTAAAATGACTTTAAATCTTCAAACTCCCTAATAATACTTTAAATCCGTGGAAATCCCTTAAAATCTCTCGAGCTTGCTTAAAATCCTTTGACGTATTTACAAATATTTTAAAATCCCCTAAAATCTTTTGAAATTTCTTTAAATCCCTTGACATCTTAGAAATCTCGTTAAAATCTCCTGATATCCTTTAAAATTTTTGAAAACACTTTAATACCACATAAAATCCTTTAAAATCCTTTGAAATTCTGTGACTTTATTTTGAAGTCACTTAAAATCCTTGATAATATTAGGAAATCCTTTGAAATTCCCCTCAATCTTTCAAAATCTTACGGAATCCTCTAAAATTTGTGCATATACTTTGGAATCTTTTGAAATCTCTTAAAATCCTTTGAAATGCCGTGAAATCATCGAAACCACTGCATGTCTCTTAAATCCCGTTAAATTCCTTCGAAATCTTCATAAATTTCTTGAAATATCCTGAAATCTCTTTAAGTCCTTTCCAATGTTCGAAAATCCTTTGAAATTCCGTTAAATCTTTTGAAATCTCTTAGAATTCTTTGAAATCCCGTAAAATTGTCAAAACTCATTTATATCTCTTACAAACTGTTGAAATCCTTTAAATCTTTGCAAATCCTTTATAATATTCGGAAATCTTTTTAAATGCCGTTGAATCTTTTGAAATTCCCTGAAATTCTTTAAAATCCCGTTCAATTTTTCGAAACCCTCAAAATCCATCGAAATTTCTTCGGTATCTCTTGAAATCTAATAAAATTTCTGAAAATCTAATTAAACTCCTCAAAGTCTCTCAAAATCTGGTGAAATCCCTTTAAACAATTGAGATTCTCTCTGAAAATGTACAAGATAATTTCTGCAAACTCTTGAAATGTTCTGAGATCATTTGAAATCCTACCCTAAACCTTTTGTAATCCCTAAAACGGGTTGGAAATCTCGTTAAGTTTCGTAAAAAAATTTGTAATTCTTTGAAATACTTTGTAGCCATTTCAAATAACTTAAAATCCCTTGCAATCTTTTGAAATACTTTAAAATTACTCGAATTATTTCAAATTTTTTGACATTCTTATGATTGATATGTATGTTACATTCTTTATATATTCATTAAAAAAATATAAAATCTTACATAAAAACGTTGGGGGTCCAAAATTAAAAAAAAAAGTATCAATACGTAATTAATTGACAAGATTAACCAATTTTATTCAGTAAACTCTGTAAAATTATTACTTACCAACATGTGATCTGACAGGTTTTTGTACTCGGGGTATTCTTACATTAGCGAAGATGCTGGAAATGTAACGTCTGAAAGTGTAACTTCTCAGTGTTCTCGTCTGACAGAGTGAAGTCTTGCAGTCCTGGATTACATACCCTGAATTTTTGAAAAATAATGTTAGTTTTTTTTTTAATAAATAAAAAGGAATAAAATAAAAATAGAATCTTTATCCTTACGTCGAACAGCAAAATAAACTTCTGCGGGTAATGTAGTATAAACTTTTCCATTTTTTTCGGTAATAGGAACAATACGAATAGTCATATGTTTAAGGTTTTCACTACCTAATAAATTTGTTAATAACAAACGCGTCATTGTTCTGTGTCTATCCGCACAACGGTCATAATCGAAACAATCGCATTTCTCTTTAATCGTCTGCAAGTCAGCTTTTGCTATCCAGACATTAGTCTGTTTTATCAATTCAACCTGGAGTCGTAAGAAAATCATGAATATTTTTTTACTCAAAATTTTACTCAATTAAATAAATTATACATTTTTATGATTATCAATTTTACCAAATAATTACCTTTTCCTCTGTTTTTATTGTGTATGGAAAAATAATAATGGCCTTGTGTTTATCGGTTTCCTTCTTTTCATTGTTTTCCTTGTTTTCCAAAGGGGTTTGTTCCCTTTTCCATGAGTAATCGAGAAGAGGTTCTTCTACTTTTTCTCCTTCTGAAATCAAGTGTAAACATTTATAAATTTTATTTAAAAATTAATTGACTGATAATATTTAAAAATACTAGCATCATCAATCGAGCGATACGCGCGCTTGTCGTTTTTCGTTTTCAGAGGGAAACAATTTTTAATACAAAATACAAACGTTGAATAACTATTTCTGTTTTTAGTTAATTTGTTTTCAATGTTATATAAATATAATTTTCCTGAAATTCTTGAGAAATCCAAAAAGAATTTCGAAGATTTCTGATATGACAAATGGAAATTTCAATGTAAAAGGTAATATTTTTAACCAAATAGTTGAAGTATTTACAAAAAAATATAAATTCTTAACGAAAAATATGACACGCAATAGATATTTTAACCAAAAAGAATTTCAACTTTAAATGAAAAGCAGTTGAAACTTTAAAAAAATGGATATTAAATCAAATATTTCACTTTAACCAAACAAATATGAATTTTCAACGAAAAATGTATAATATATGATATGTATTTCATTCGAAAAACGATTTTAATTTTAAGTAAAAAACAGTTGTTTAATTTTCCCAGAAATCTTGAGAAAGGTTTTTTATTTTCTTGAAAGCTTTCAAAATTCTTAAAAACCTTTAAAAATTTTGTTTCAAATCTTGAAAAATTTGATTTTTTTTTTTTAATTTTTGAAATCTTTTTAAATTTAATATTATTTTTTAATTTTTTTCGAAACTTCTAAATATCTTTGGAAACCATTCAAGTTTTTTCGAAATGTTTTATAATATTTTTCAAAATTGAAAAATAAATACCTTAAAAACATGTAGGTTTTTTTTGTTGACATCTTCAGAAATCTTTTTAAGGTTTCTCTAAAAATTAGTTTTTAAAAATAAACAGTCATTTTAAATTTCCCCAGGAATCTTAAGAAAAATTTTTTATTGTCTTGAATCCTTTCAAGATTTTTAAAAAGCTTCTAAATTTAATTTGTATTGAAAAGTTTCTACATTCTTGTTCAAAATATAAGACAATCATTTAAAATATTTTGCAATCTTTTTTAATTTTCCTTTAAAATTCATTTCCCGCGGTAAAAAATTATTTTAAATTTTTCCAGGAAGTCTAAGAAAAATGTTTATTTTCTTGTAACCTTTCAAAACTTTAAAAAGCTGCTAAATTCATTGTTTGAACAATTTTTTCCTAAATGTTCTATATTCATTCTCGAAATTTAAAGAAATCATTTAAAATATTTTGCAATCATTTTTAATTTTCTCTTGAAATTCATTTTCCAAAATAAAAAATAATTTGAAATTTTCCTTTTCCTTTTAAAAACTTGTGAATATCTTTTTAAATAAGTCAAAGTTTTCCTAAATCTTAACAATTGTTAATTCATCCATGATTCAACTTTTCTCATCTCTTTAGAAGTATAAAAAAGTTTATAAATTATAGTGTGGTAGCAAAATGTTAAGAACAGAACGATTTCTAAATATTAAAAAGTAATTTACCCGATATAACCCCGATATAACTAAAATAAATTCAAGAAGCTCTTAAAATAATTATTCTCAAATTGTGTCCAGCCTCTGAAAGCGTTCTCACACTCTTCAGCAATTAAAATTACAAGATTCTGAATCAGATAAAAAATCGTTCAATATTAATTACTTAATACTTCTCCATTTTTTAAATTAGATTTTGAGTTTCACAAACTTTTTTGAGGCTCAAAAAAATGTTGGGATACTAACCCATTTCCAGATCGTCCAGGGATAAAGGTCTCTTTGAGGTTTCCACTAAAAATAAAAAAATGCATTATAATTAGGTCTACAAATAATTAATTTTAATAATAAAAATCATAGGCAATATTATGCAAGTTGAAAAATATTTGTGTTTTTTAATACTCTTCCATGATTAAATTAAAATTTGCAAATTATCTAATTTTTTCGAACGATTTTAAATTTAAAATGTTTATCATTGAATAATTTTAAATTAAATATTGGCTTTTCATTATTTTAAATTGCTTTATATCCTAAGTTTAATAACTTGAAAATTAAGTCTACAAAAATAATCCCTTTCAATAAACAAAAAATGATAGAAAAAAAATTGTTTGCAACAATTTTAGGTTATGTTAGCGTTTTTCTGTTTTGTTAGCGTTTTTACCGGTGAGTTACATTTTTAAGCGAAAATAAACAAATTTTAAAGATTCATAATTTTAAAAAAATTTTAGATTGTGTTAGCGTTTTACACCAAAATTTACTATTTTAAAACTAAAATAATGATAATTTGAACGAGATTTAAAATCTTTTAACAATTGTGGATTACGTTAGTGTTGTTCGTGGGCAATTAGTATTTTTATTAAAAAAAAAAAAAAGGTTTCAAAGATGATTCACAAATCTCAAAAATTTTGGGTTATGTTACGTTTAACACTAAAAATTGGTATTTCAAATTCTTCAACTTTACAGTGGTGATATTGATGTTGTTCACCTGAAACTCGTATTTTTAAACCAAAATCATTAGATTTAAATCTAATGATATTAGTTAAACATAATACAATTTATAAGCATGAACAATTTCAGATTGTGTTATTAGTGTTTTTAGTCAGAAATTGACATTTTTATTGAAAAACTACTAGGTTTCGTAGAAGATGCATAATTTTTCAACAATAATAAGTGATGTTGAAATTTTACATTGAAAATTGGCATTTTCAAACAATAATCATTATCATTTGAACAAGATTTAGAATCTTTTTGAAACGGTGGATTATGTTCTTGTTTTTTCTTGAAAATTATATTTATTTTTAATAAAAAATAATTCTGTTTTAAAGAATATTTATAATGTATTAACTACTTTAGGTTATGCTGGTGTCATCATTGTGTTTCAAAGAGAATTAATCATTTTTAACAATTTTAGGTTACTTTGAAGTTTTACATCGAAAATTGGATTTTTCAAACAAAAAATATTACCATAAAATTTATTATATGTTGAACTATCTGGGTTTAGAAGAAAAATTAGGTTTTGTTACTGTTTTTTGTTTCATATTGTTATTGTTAAAAAAAATTGTTAAATTTCAAAGAAAATTTACAATAGGGTTTCGCCGGAAATCAATTATTTTGTAACAAAAGTGCAAAGATTTAATTGTCCATACAAAAATATTATATCTTATTTTTAAAGTTAGGATATCAATTTGCATCAATTATCAAAAAATATTGCCCTTGCGTATCTTTTTGGTATGGAAATTCATGTCTTTTGGTAGAAATGTAATCCTTTCTGCAACTTTTTGGTTAAGTATTAATCGGATTTGATTTAGGATTCAACTATTTTGTTGAAAATCCGTCTCTTTTTGTTGAATTGAATTGTTTTTAATTTCAAATTAAAATATTATTTGGTTGAAAATTCGACTTTCTGGATGAAGATGAACTTTTCTGTTAAAAATTCATATTTTGTTGTTGAAAATTATTTTTTTCTTTTTTCACTGAATATTGAACTATTCCATTTTTTGGTTGAAAATTTATCTTTAATGGTTCAATTTTTTTTTTTTTTTTTAACAAAAAACATTCAATTTTACAGAAGATTTATAATTTGAAACAATTTTTTTGTTATCTCATGTCAGTGTTCTTCGTCAAACATATATATTTTTAATTTAAAAAATCGTTAGTTTTTTCAGATTATAGATTAGATTTAGAATCTTTTAACCATTTTTCATTGCGTTTGTGCTTTTCGCTGGAAATTAGTATTAAATAACAAAGAATTTTAATTTGAAAATTTGCGATTATATTATATAACATTTAATTACCTTCGATTTGTCCAGTTTCTTCTTCTGGATCCATAAGATCATTATTTTTTAACTCAGCTTCAATGCGTATTTCGAGTTCTTTAACCGGATCATCCTTATCTGTCCTTTTCTTACTATCAACGACAGCTTGCTTTGACATATCATATTTTTTAAAAACCAAAATTGTTTCGCCCTTTCCAATGCAAATGTACTGCTTTTCCTGCTTTTCCATCTTGAACGACAGCACGAGCTTTGATGTCATTCTGTGGAGCTCCTCCTTTCGAATGCGGCTTTCATTCAACGTTCTAAAATTCAAGTAGCCCTCTCTAGTCTCTCTGTCCCAAAATTCAAAATGGATGGAGTCCACGTCATCTGATCACGAAAATCATCGTGTTGGAATGGGATTTGACTGTAATTCAGGATATATGATTGCTTAGTTGTGACAACAAAATCTCACCAAATATTTTTCGAAAATTCGAAAAAATGGCGGAGATATGGGACTTTGAGTTTTCGGACAACTTTTGTTTTTTACGACGTATCTTGAGTTCTAATAGACGGATTTGACTTTTCGATATCTGAATTTACTTGTTAAATATTTAAATTTGGTATGAATTAAAACTAAGAAAATTGTGCATACATCGTTTACATCCGTTTTTTTTCAAAAGGTTTTTAATACTTTTTTATTTCATGAATAAGATGACAACAACAAAATTTTTTGACTTTTTAAGATTACCGATCGTTATAAAATATTTAGAATCATTAAAAATGATCTAGATTCAATGACACAACTATTTATAAATGTTTTTTAGTAGAACTGTATAAGTTTAAATATTTATTGCGTTTGTTATAAATGAATAAGTGGATTAAAATAATTTCATGGGGATTAGCAATGTTTGGTCACCTATTTTCAACTAAATTTTTACAATTTATAGACAAAAGGGGTTTGTGAGTTTGATTAATGAAAATGAATGAATAATTTGTTATGTAGTAAACAAAGTATTATTTTTTATTATTAGAGAATCTCGTGAAACGCGCAAGATTTGTCTTACTGAAATTACAATATCTTTGGACCCAAAAGGACCTCCATGATTTTTTCTTAAATAAAAGGTTATTTTTTAATTTTTAAGCAATTTACATGGAATCTTTACATCCAGATTCGAAAAAAATTAAAAGGGGATACATTGACGACAAAATTAATCACAAAGTGATTTTGACTTTTTTTAGATTAAAAACGATATTGAAAAATACATATGTATGAGTATTATATTCTCAAAATATATAATTTTACTACTAATACATCAAAGTTTCATTAAAAATCAATGATCGGTTCCCAAAATATCAGTAATCCAAAAAGATCCAACCCCAAAAATAAATACGGCGTAAACTTTGTAATTAAAACAATGTTTAGAAATTCTTTGAGCCTTAATTGTTTCTTATATAGTATTAAAATTTGACCAAATTTATACATTTTTCGAACAGTGCGTTTTAAACATTACAAGTTTTTTGAAAGTTGATAGCAAAATATAAAAAGGAGGGATGGCCTTTTTTGGAAAAAAAATTAAAAAATTAGTTTTTCTCGCAAATAATTATATTTAGAAAAAAGAACAATTGGATTTTTACTTGTACATTCAATTATTCATGCAGAATGTTTAAAAATTTTACATAAAAAGAATTGTTGATAAATAAAATAAATTTTCAACAAAATAATTAATTTTTTAATCAAATAGGTGTCCCAAAATTCAAAATGGATGGAGTCCACGTCATCTGATCACGGAAATCATCGTGTTGGAATGGGATTTGGCTGTAATTGAGGATATATGCTTGCTTAGTGTTGAAAAGAAAATCTCACCAAATATTTTTCGAAAATTCAGAAAATGGCGCAGATATGGGACTTTGAGTTTTTGGACAACTTTTTTTTTAAATAACGTATCTTGGAATCCAATTGGCCGATTCAATTTATGGACGTCTGAATTTACTTGTTAGATGCATTTAAAAAAAAAACATTTTAAATAACAAAATTATGTTGGAAATTGTTTTTTTGAAAATTTGGAGAACAAAATAAGAATGAAGAACGCGTTTCCCAAAAAATGCAATTTATTATTATTTTTATTTTTTCGTCAAAGGAAGGTATAAGTGTGGTCTACAAGTCCTGAAAATATTAGAGTGGGCCACTGGCTCAGTAGGGCAAATAATAGTGTATGTGGACAAATTAATGATTAAACCACAATTATTTTCATCATATTTACTTTTTTTATGAATGGAAATTAATAAAATTCGGCATACATCGTTTACATCTGACTTTTTAGAATAGGTTTTTAATACTGTTTTATTTCATAAAGAAAATGACAACAACGAAAATTTTTGACTTGCCAAGAATACCGTTGGTTATAAAATATTTAGAATCATTGAGAAAGATCTAGATTCAATGACACAACTATTAATATTAATTACAATTAATAAATAATTTGTCATGTAGTAAACTAATTATTATTTTTTGTTTAGAGAAGCTCGTAAAACGCGCAAGATTCGTATCAATTAATTCTATACTTCGAAACATAGACAAAGACCTAATTTGTTAAATAAGTTTATTCAAACATATATTAAACCATAATTACAGGGTAATTGAGTATTGTGTGCACAAAAAATGATATTTATTTTCTCATAAATAGCTGCAACGGATAATTGTTTATAAAATTTGTATACTACATAAAAAATTATTTATTAATTTTCATTATCCAACTCATAAACCCCTTTTGTCTATACATTGTGAAAATTTAGTTAAAATTAAGAGACAGAACATTGCTAATCCCCACAACATTATTTTCATCCGCTTATTTGTTTATAACCAATTCTATAAATGTTTAAACCTCTACAGTTCTAGTGAAAAACATTTCTAAATAGTTGGGTCATTGGTTCTAGATCTTTTTCAATGATTCTAAATATTTTATAACGAACGGTATTTCTGGAAAGTCAACAATTTTTGTTGTCATCTTATTTATGAAATAAAAAAGTATTGAAAACCTATTTTAAAAAATCGGATGTGAACGATGTATACAGAATTTTATTAATTTTCATTTATTTTTTAATTATCATTTCTCTACCAATCTATTTATTTATAAAATTAACAAACAATGTCGGGAGATATCTTTTTATGATCAAGTATCACTTTGTCGATTAAAAATCAAGTAATTTTAATACCGAAATATCCTTTACAAATAAAAAATCCACAATTTTCAGTGTTTGTTAATATAATTTGTTTGTAATAATTATAATTACAAGTAAAAAAAAAATATTTCATACACACCTGCGCATTGAATAAAACCCATACTGAGCACAGGAAGAACACTGCCGCCGCGCAGCGCACGGTCTTACTACTGAAATTATAATATCTTCGGACCCAAAAGAGCCACCCTACATTTTTTTTATAAATAAAAGGTAAATTCACATGGAATTTTTATATACAGATTTAAAAAAATTAAAATGGGATAAATTCACGTAAAATTGAATCAAAAAGTGTTTTTCTCTTTTTTTAGATTGAAAACAAAAATTATAAAATATATATTTCTGAGTTTAATATTCTCAAAATATATAATTTCACACTAATATTTCAATGTTTTATCAAAATTCAATTATCGGATCCAGCAATGTCAATAATCCAAAATATCCAACCCCAAAAATCAATACGGCGTAACTTTCGTAATTTAAACAATTTTTAGAAATTCTTTAAACCTTAATTGTTTCTTATATAGTATTATAATTTGACCAAATTTATAAATTTTTCAAGCAGTGCCTTTTAAATATTACAAGTTTTTAAAAAATTGATAGCAAAACATAAAAAGGAGGGATGGCCTTTTTTAGAACAAAAATTAAAAAATTAGTTTTTCTCGAAAATAATTATATGTAGAAAAAAACAATTGGATTTTTACTTGTATATTCAATTATTCATGCAGAATGTTTAAACATTTGACACAAAAAGAATTGTTGATAAACAAAGATATAATAAAATAAATTTTCAACAAAATAAATGATTTTTTAATCAAAAAGTTTAATTTTTAAGTCAAAAAGACGATTTTTTTCAAAGACGGTGGAATTTTCAACAAAAAAGTTAATTTTCAACCAAGAAAGACGAATTTTCTAGCATGAAAGATCCACACGAAAGGACGAATTATCAAAAAAAAAAACAGTCAAGTTTTCGATCCAAATAGGTGGCTAACAAAATAGCTGAATTTTTAACTTTCAAAACTGACTTTTCAACCAAGAATATCAATTTTTACCAAAAGATGATTTTTCAACCAAATAGTTGAGTCTTCAACTAAAAAATATTAAATTTCAACCCAAAATGTAATTTATAAGTTTTCAGTTAAAAAAATTACTTACAAAAACAGAATTTTTAACAAAAAAGTTAAGTTTTCAATCTAAAAGTCGAGTATTTTAGACAACAGTTGACTTTCTAACCGGAAAAGATGAATTTCCAAATATAAAGTTAATTTTCATTCCAGAGAGATAAAATTTTAACAAAAAGAGATAATTTTTCAACCAAAAATGAAATTGCCAAATTTTCAGTTTAAAGAATTACTTTTCAACAAACAATAAACTAATTTTCAACAAAAAGGACGAATTTTCAACAAAATATTTGATTTCTGAACAAAAACAAATGAATTTTCAACAAACAAGATTAATTTTGTAACCAAAATTATGAATTTTAAAACAAAAAAAGTTAATTTACTATTAAATACTTGAATCTTCAACTAAAATGATGAATCTTGAAAAAAAATCATTTCTTACAAAGTAGTTTAACGTTAAACCAAGTTATTGATTTTTCGAACAAAATAAAATGAATTTTTAACGAAACATCAATATATAGTAATGTTCCCTCCAAAAAGAGGTTAATTTGAAATAAAAAACAGTTGGATTTAACGAA
Organism: Andricus curvator; assembly: GCA_932195095.1. Taxonomy (NCBI): domain Eukaryota; kingdom Metazoa; phylum Arthropoda; class Insecta; order Hymenoptera; family Cynipidae; genus Andricus; species Andricus curvator. The sequence continues at coordinate 21,167 of CAKNYM010043169.1, read as the reverse complement.
AAAAGGCGAATTTTCAACAAATTCCTTAA
>CAKNYM010043169.1:0-21128 GCA_932195095.1 Andricus curvator | reverse complement strand
ACAGTTGGATTTAACGAAAAAAGGCGAATTTTCAACAAATTCCTTAACCAAAACAGATTAATTTCGACGAAGAAGATTAATTTTTTACCAAAAAGAGGACATTTCAACAAAATACATGAATTTTTAAACAATTAGTTAAGTTTTCAGCTAAAAAATACGAATTTTTAATTCAAAGTATAAATTTTCAACCAAAATTGGAATAGTTACATTTTTAGTTGAAAAAATTAATTCACAACCAAAAAAAACAAACCTTCCATAGAATAGTTAAATTTTGAACAAAATATTTGCACTTTTAACCAAATAATTATTTTTTCAACCAATCAGTCCAATTTTTAACCAAACGAGATGAATTACGAATTAAAAATTTAATAGTAGACTTTTCTAAAAAAAAATAATTAAATTCCAAACAAAAACAGATTTTCTTACTGATTTTTATTAATAAATAACCATAAAAGGGGGAACCTTCTTGAAAACAGGGGAAAAAGACCGTATTGTTTGAAAAATGGGGAAAAGAGAACATATATTCTCAGCTTCATTCTCTTTGGCCAACGGCCATGCCACGCTGAAAAAACCAGTTCTCGTCAGATCACTGAAGTTAAGCAGCGTTGGGCGCGGTTAGTACTTGGATGGGTGACCATTCGAGAATACTGCGTGCTGTTGGTCCACCGTGGGTGTGATGAGCCCACAGTTGTAGTAGTTATTTACTACAAGAAACTATTCCCCTAGAAACACTACCCGAATCGGGTAGTGTCACGCCTACCCTGAAAGGGAAATGGCTTAATGGTATACTATTCTCTTTGAATTTGAACAAGTGCAATAGAGCCCGGGAAAAACCAGCCCAATTTGGATATTTGGGGAAAACCCGAAATGCTTTAGGTCCCAGATAGTTTATTGTTGTATTGTAAAAACTAGACGTACAACCTTTTGCTTTGAAATCCTTCAAGTGCTTAAGAGGTTTCACTGTATTGAGGTACGACACTCGGATTTCGAATTGTTTGTATGAAGAAAAGTAATTTAAATATAAATTATTAGGGGACTATAAACAGATTTAAATAGTAATTTCCCAGGTACTTAAGTAGGCTGCAGGAAAATAAATTTGAAGCGTGCACAATGTGGTCTGATTCTGAGGGTTTATGACAGTGATCAGGTGTTAGGTGCCACGACCGACTTGCCGGAGGTACTGTTTATTACTCCATTTACCCGAAATCAGGTATTCCTTCCTCCTTGGTAAGGGTCAAAATCGTTTGTTCCTTTTGTTTTCCATCGCCCTACAAAATTATAATTCTTCTTCCAAATTTTAAGGAAAGAAATTTGGGTAAAACTTAAATACTATTACCCGTTATTGTTACTTCACAACATTTGAACAAGTGGCGAATATTGCGAAATATAATAATAACAACAATAATAATAAATCTTTCGTAAAAAGAAGGATAAGTACATGACATACAAAGTTAACATAAGAAAAAAAAAACAGATGGCTTCAATAATTACTTAATAAGTTTGAAAATCACTTTCATATTCCAGACTTTGAACGCTTTTCCCGATTCCCTTTATTGTCCCTTTTTTAATGAAAAAAGTCATCTTTTTCAGTCATTATTCAAAATTAATTTTGTTTGTTGGAGATTCATCTCTTTGGTTGGAAATTTAACTATTTCGTTAAAAACTTGTCTTTCTTGATTGAGGCTTACTTTTTTGAAATAAAAATGTAACTATTTCATTTTTGGTTGAAAATTTATATTTTTAATTGAAAGTTGATTTTTTCTATCTAAAAATTCAACTATTTGGTTGAGAATTCATGTATTTTGTTAAAAATTCGTCTTTTATGGAAAAAATTAATCTTCTGGTTAATAATTCATCCTTTTTTGTTAAAAATGTGAATACATTTTTTTTATTTACTGTTTATATATATATATACATTATACTGTTTTATAAACTATTACATCTTCCATTGAGAATTTACATTCTTTGGTTGAAAAATAAACTACTTCGTTTAAGGTTAAACTGATTTGTAGAAAAATCGTCTTTTTGACTTGGAAATCCAACAATTTGGTAGAAAATGAAACGAATTGGTTGGAAAATAACTTTTTTATTTAAAATTAATATTTTATGTTGAAGGTTCTACTAGTTGGTTAATAATTAAACTGATTTTATGAAAATTGAACTATTTGGTTGAAAAGTCATGTATTTTGTTAAAAATTGGTTTATTTTTTTGGAAGAAAACTAATCTTCTGGTTAATAATTCATCCTTTTTTGTTGAAAATCTAAAGAAATTTTTTTTATTTACTCTTTATATATATATACATTATACTGTTTTATAAACAAATACATTTTTAATTGAGAATTTACATTCTTTGGTTGAAAGATAAACTACTTGGTTTAAGGTTAAACTGCTTTTTAAAAAATGCATTTTTTGTTGAATATTCATCATTTTAGTTGAAAATTGAACTAATTTGTAGAAAAATCTTCTTTTTGGCTTGGAAATCCAACAATTCGGTAGAAAATTAAACGAATTGGTTGAAAAATAAGTTTTTTATTTAAAATTAGTATTTTACGTTAATGTTCCACTAGATGGTTGATAATTAAACTGATTTTATGATAATTGAACTATTTGGTTATTATTTAACTATTTAATGGTATGGTAGAAAATTAACTCTTCGATGAAATAATATTCAATAATATTGAACGTTTTTTTTTAATTTTTTTATCTCAAAATTTAAATATTATATTTATAATTGGAAATTAATCATTTATATACTGCAATTCCTACTGATTGGTAGAAATATCATGTATTTGATTGAAAATTCGTCTTTTTGGTTAGAAAATGAATCCTGTATGTTGAAAATTCATCTTTCTGATTGAGGATTCAACTACGTGGTTAAAAAGTAATCTTTTTAGTTGAATTCAGCTGAATTGAAAATTAAGAATTTTAAATTAGATTAAAATCAAATTCAGCTTTGTGAAAAATTCATTTTTTTATTGAAAAATAGTTTTTCAGAATCAAAAGTTGCTTAATTCATATTTGGTTTGAAAAAATATATTTTTTAGTTCAAAATTTAACTTTTTTGTTTGAAACTTATCTGTCTTGATTGGCCATTTATCTATTTGGTTGAGGATTCAACTATTCCGTAAAAAATTCATTTTTTTTTTTCGTTTAATTCGACGGGTTGAAAATTCGCCTTTTCATAGAAAATCCATCATTTATGGTGAAAAAAGACATATTTTTTGGTTAATCAAAACTGTTTTACTGAAAATTCAACTGTTTTTGGGTAAATTGTAATATTTTTATTTCAAAATTCGATCATCTCTGTAGGTTAAAAATTCAACTATTTTGATAAAGTCATATTTTTTGGTAGAAAATTCAGTTTAATTAGAAACTCGTTTTTTATATTGGAAATTGATCTTTTATGGTGGAAAATTTATGTTTCATGGTAGAAAAGTCATCATTTTTGGTTGAAAATGAACTTTTTTTTGTTGTAAATTCAACTGCTTTCGAAAAAATTCTTTTCTTTTTACCTAAAGGGATAACTATTTCGTTGAAAGTTAATCTATCTATCTATTCTATAGTTGGAAAAATGTTAAAACATCTTATCTGTAGAACAATCATAATAAAAATTGATTTAATATATTTTAAAGAACTTCTACGAAAACTGATTGATTATATGTTTCATTTATTTTACAAAAATATTTTACTTACCAAAAAAATCTTGAAATTTTTTCAACTTTTTCATTCAAAATTTAACTTCCTGTAACATGCAAGAAATTTTTTTTTGAAATTTGGCTTTAAAGTGAGCCTAAGAATGTTAAAAAATGTTGATTATTTCGGACGTTATTCAAAATTTTTTTAAATCTTGATATTTGCACTATTTTTGTAATATCGTTTTAAAAAATGATCAAATTGGCTACACCCTGGGCTCATTTTGAATAGAATTTCGACAGCGTGGATGCACAATTCTGACCGGAAGTGTATAATTATTTTTAATTTTTGAAAATTCAAGTAATTTTAAACTACAAATGTAACTTAAATTTCAAGATCTGGTGACTGAAAGAGATTTGTATTCACGTGTAATTGAAATTTAATTTATGAATTTACTGTTAATCCCATTCTTTATATGCTAAACAGCTAAAATAGTATTTTAAATTTATTTTCATGAACAAATAGAATTTTTTTTAATCTTGGTATAATCCACACGACTATTTTATACTATAAATTCCACTGAATATACATAGCAATTTTTATACTTGAAATAATTATTAAAATGAAGCTGAAATTTTCTTCAATTATTGTCTTCGAATTTTAATGCACAATGTACATGAAATTTAATGTACGGGAGTGGAAAAAATTTGCAATAAATTAAAATTTAGTCAGATTTTCCTAACAGTGATAGTCCAATTTGAGAATCATGCGAATAATTAAATGGTTACAATATTATTAATAATAATTATATCATTAAGAACAACTATAAATATAAAAAAATAGGATAGACTAAGGGAATGTGTTTTAATACTAAACAAAAAACTATTAGAAAAAAATTTATTCTACAGGTTTTTAGTTAAAGTTATATTTGCATCATTACACATTTTTTAAATAATTGTACTGATTTACTGATTTAATAAAAACTGTAATATCCAGATAAACCCTATTTTTTATTAAAAATTATTAATCATTAGTAAAAAAAACTTTCCTGAAACCTCTATAACCGATAACTTCTATGCCAGAATCATTATAAAATAACGAAATATATATGAAATATTTTTGGATTATTTCTTTTTCCTATTTGTGAAATTGTAATAATCTAATTGAATTGGATTGAATCACCCAAAAACATTAGATCTGGGCACTAGGATCTTTTTCCATCTTTAATATTCATAATTAAGTTGTTTTCAGGTTTTATATATATATATATATATATATATATATATATATATATATATATATATAAGGATAAATGTTTATATTTATACATGATATATATTTGAAATATTTAAAAAAAAAAATGTATTCCTGGTACTTATCAAAGATAAGGTTGCTAATATAGGATGTACATAATTTACTATTTATATATTACCCAGATATACTTATCAAAAATAAGTTGTTATGCCCTCGTTGCCTATAAACAAAGGTATTCTGAGGAAGATGCCATATACACAAGATGTGAGCATAATTTTTTCTTATGTGCCAATGAGTACTTTGTTATAATCTTTGCTGGATATTCTATCTTAAAAATTTTTTTACTTATGTCTTTTATTTTCAGATCACAATGGATATCTTATTTTTGTATTCATTTCTGAATAATTGATAATGATTTTTGGAACGTTTTCTTATATTTTGTGTTTCTCTCAATTCTGTAAGAAAAATTTTTGGTAACATGTGCATTTTATGATTTTTGGGTTAATCTCGAGAGGACCGCTTGAAAACTATGTCACTTGTCCGAAAAGCTATAAAAATAAAAAGGGTCTTTTCTTCTTTTCTCTCTCTCTCTCTCTTTCTCTTAAAAATGGGAGGAAACGATCTCTAAAATATTTTCATGCTTTGAGAGTTTTCGAGTTGAAAAATAAATTTAGTTTGCCTCGGTTCTTTGAATCTTCACCACGTAATTTTTGTTAGCGATATTTTCATTTAAAATAGTTGTTCCTTTTCAATATAAATTTAAAACAAAAAGTTCCGCAATTTTTCGTTCCTGTTTTCTTTCAAAAAATTTTTTTAATCAGTGTCGGGGTTAATAATTTTCAGGTCATAATAACCATCTTTCTTCTTTTTAATTTAAAATATTCTTTGAATTTTAAATTCTTTTCTAATTCTTATTATGAATAATAATGTTTTGTATACCTTTGTCAATTTTTCACTAATGAATACAAAATTTTGATTAATTAATCCTTTTTTAAAGAAAAGTGATTAGTGTTGTGTTTGTATATGTGTATGTGAGTGTACACATGTATATATATATATATATATATATATATATATTATATTATTTTTATCGGCAGGTATTATGTTTCTGATTTTTCCAATTGGCATAATAATATATTTTTGTCATACCTCGTAGTTTCCTATAAATAATCCCTGATGAGGGAGTTTAAATTGACTCCGAAACATGTTGGTTCCTTGGTAGTATAAAAAAGACGGATAAAAGAAAAAGTGAGAGGTTGGTATTTTTGGTTGACTTTTTCTCCTTTTCTCCCTCTTTTTTCAATTGGTTATTTTTTTATCTCTAATGAGCCGAAAAGTGAGGTGGTCTAGAAATCTATTTTTTAATTTTGAATCTTTTTCATGCTCATTTTGCATAAAATTATTCATGATAAAATGGATTTCTGTTCTATCTTAATTTTAAAATTGTTAAATAGAGACACTAAACAAAAGATTCGTTCCAATTTGTAGGGTTTTGTTCATGAATATTTTCTGATTTCTTTTAATTGAGTCTGAATAATTTTAACTCAATTTCTTGAAAGAAATCTTTTTATTAAAAAATTTTTTTGTAATAAGTTTGCACTAAATATAGCAATTTTAGAAATATATATGAAATATTTTTGGATTATTTCTTTTTCCTATTTGTGAAATTGTAATAATCTAATTGAATTGGATTGAATCACCCAAAAAAAAAAAAAAAAAATTCAAATATATCTTCCTGGCCATTGATTTGAGATATTTTGGAGAAAAAAAAATTATTTAATAAATAAAAAAGGTTTTAACAATCTCAGATTACTTAGACCTTCATTTGGTAATGTTTCTGTGTTTACGTAAAACTTTATATGTACATTAATGATTTTCGAAGAAAAATAAATAAGAAATAAGAATATATAATAAAATTTTTTTCATCACTGCTAATTTTTTAATATGAAATATCAGTCTGTTAAACAATGGTTTACAAAATAAATTAAATATTTTTTATTTGAAAATTTTTTTTTTTAAATTACCCCCAGTAAATAAGCAGTTAATATACTTAATAATAATACTTAATAGGAACGAAGAATGATTTATAAGGCAACATGACTTATGTATACTTAATTTATTCAAATTAAGAAAATCTGTTTCTAACATTACAAATATAATTAAATTTACATTAATATTGATATTGACACAATTCTAAATGTATAAATTTTATGAACATCGCTTATTTTTACATTCGTACACACTTTAACTCTAAAATAAAATTTTCTTATGTGCAAAACATTTATCCTCGCATTTATAACAGCATATAATTGCAAGCATCACAGAAATAGCAATATCCAAAAATCATTTCATAAACTTAAATAAATATATCCTTAGCTTAGTAAAATAAAATTCCTGGAATCCAAGAATTTCGTCAATAACTTATTTTTCCGATCATGGAATAGGTATAATTTTATACACTTTTTTCGTCTTATGACTATAATTATAGTTTACAATTTCGAGATGCACTATAATTTAAAAGATATGCGGATTTTTAATTTAAAGGAATCAGTTCGATACCAGATCTTTTTTGATTCACAAAAAATGATTGTAAGGATTTGGAATGAGATTAATTGAAATAATTACAACAGAAATTATCATAATATCTTAAAGGATGATGAGGAAGAGTATAATAAAAGTTCACCGGCGTCGCATACTGTTGTAAATGATACTTAGCCTCCGGAAAACTGTAAGTTTGAGGAACAAAGTAATTATCTGAGGATAATTTTCGCCGTTTGTTTTCATGTTTGACATCGTTTTGCGATTCATTTTGACTCAATCTATTTGATTCAAGAATTTCGGAAGTCAATGCGAAATTAGTCGGGAAGTTGTTGTCGAAGCTGGTTCCGAAGTAGTTTGGAGAAACGTCTGGAAAGTAATTTTTAGGGATGGTTTTGGTACTGATTTTGGCGGTACTTGTTGATTTATCGACAGCTATTTGTTGCGAGCTTCCCCTTGATTTTTCAAAGGTATCGTTTATGCAGTCCTCAAATTCCTTTATCGAAAGCTGAGCGTCTGGAGTGCAATTCTGTGTCACGAATGCTGAAAAATTCAGTTGTTTTCAATTTTCAAAAATAATGTTGTTTACTGAGAATATGTTTTTTTATTTCAAGAATGAATCGTAACTTCCGTGTAGAAATTCGGATGAAGCCACCCTATAGTTACTATAGGGTGGCTACATTTTAAAATAAAAACATCACATTAGTCACTTTTTTCAATAAATTAATCCATTCGTGATCTACCATTGAATTCAGGTCTAAACCTATTTTTGAATTTTCTTGAATTTTTTTGATAAATTATGGGGTATTTTAAAAGATTCCTAAAATGTTTGAAAGATATTTAAAAAAATTTAAGTAATTTCAAACGATTTTTAAGATTATAGAGTATTTTTAAAAATTCCAAGAAATTTTTAAGAGCTTTAAAAATTTAAGGGATTTCAAAAGATTTCAAAGGATTAAAAATATTTTACGGTAATTAAAAAAAATTAAATTTTTTTAAAATTCCAATTAATTTTGAAGAGCCTTACAAAATTGCAAGGGATTTCAAAAGATTCCAAAGGACTTGAAATATTTTTTGGTGTTTTAAAAGATTCCGTAGAATTTTCAATAGATTTCTATAATTTGAAGAAAAAGCCCTTTAGGGTATTTTCTAATCATCCAAGGAATTTTCAAGAGCTTTAAAAAGTTTCTAGGGATTTCAAAACCTTTCAAAGGATTTGAAATATTTTAGGGTATTTTAAAAATTTGCAAGCAATTTTGAATAGATTTCAATAATTGGAAAGGAATTCAAAGGATTTTAAAGATTTTAGGGTAATTTTTTTAATTTGCAAGGAATTTCCAAGAGCTTTGAAAAGTTTCACAGGATTTCAAAAAAAAAAAAATCAAAGGATTTGGAATTTTTTCGGGTATTTAAAAATATTCCGTAGAATTTTCAATAGATTTGAATAATTTAAAGGGATTCCAAGGAATTTTATAAGATTCCTGAAGATTTGAATGATTTTAAGGGATTTTAAAAACCCTCAAGGTATTTTGATACATTTTTCAAGATTTCAGGAAATTTCATTAGATTTTATGTGATTTCACGGGATTCTACAATATATTGTTGGAGTTTAAAGAATTAGAAAAATTTAGGGGTATTTTACAAAATCACTAAGTTTCAAGAGCTTTACAAAATTTCAAGAGATTTTAAAAAATTGTACAGGATTTTAAATATCTTTGGGTATTTTAAAAAGAGTAGTATTTCAAAGATTTAAGGATATTTTTTAAAGTTCCAAGTAATTTTTAAGAGCTTTAAAAAGTTTCAAGGGATTTCAAAAGATTTCAGAGGATTAAAAATATTTTACGGTAATTTGAAAAATTACAAGGAATTTGGAACAGATTTTAATAATCTTAAGATTTTGAAGATTTTAGGGCATTTTTTAAAATTAAATTTTTTTGAAATTTCAATTAATTAAAAACCCTCAAGGTATTTTGATAATTTTTTCAAGATTTCAGGAAGTTTAATTAGATTTTATGTGATTTCACGGGATTTTATTATACATTATTGGAGTTTAAAGAATTAAAAAATTTTAGGATATTTTACAAAATTACTAGGAAGTTTCAAGAACTTCACAAAATTTCAAGAAATTTTAAAAGATTTTACAGGATTTTAAATATCAAGAGCTATGAAAAAATAATTTTCTAGAATTTTGAAAGATATGGAGAAATTTTACAGCATCTATAAGGTTTTAGGACATTCAAAAATATTTCAAGGAATTGTATAAGATTTCAATGATTGTAAGGAATTAAAAAAGCCCTTAAGGTATTTCTATAAATTTCCCAGGATTTCAGGAAATATCATATTTCATGTAATTTCACGGGATATTCAAATATTTTAATGGATTTCAAAGAATTTACTCAAAAAGTTTAAGGGATTGCGTACGATTTTAAAGATGTTTAAATATTCCATTTTCAATTGATGTTAATAATTTAACGGGATCACAAACAATTTGAAAGATATACGTGTGCTTTTAAAAAATACCAGGAATTTTCACAAGCTTTACAAAATTTCAAGGAATTGAAAAAGATTTAACAGGATTCATGTCATTTTAAAAATAATTTAATTTTAAATATATTTTAATATTTTCAAAAATTCGAAGTAATTTCCAAGAGCTTAAAAAAATTTCAAGGAATTCCAAAAGATTTGAAATATGTTAGGGTATTTTAAAAGATTCTAAAGCATTTACAAGAGCGTCAAGGAATTTCGAAAGATTCCAAGAAATTTTAAATTGATTTTAATAATTTGAAGAGATTTTAGAAAGTTAAAAATATTTAAAGTGTATTTTGAAAGATCCTAAGGCTTTATTTTTCTATAAGGTTTTACAATATTTAACAGGGCTCAAAGGGTTTTCATACGATTTCCGAAGATTTCTGTGATTCTATCTTAAAATTTCCAGCATTATGAAAATTATCAAATTTTATAGAATTTCAGGAGATTTTATTTTTTAATGGATTTGAAAGAATTTATTCACAAGGAATGAGAAATTTCGTAGGGTTTCAAACATTTGAAAAGATTTTCAGATATATTTTGCAGTTTCAATGGATTTTTTCAAAGTTTTTTTTAGTTTTTATTTAAGTCACCCCGAAGTTTTTTAAACATTTTTTTCATTTTTGCATTGTTTTCAATTCAGGATGCATTTTTATGAATTTCGTCGAATTCTTCTCATTTCCCTTAATTGCCTCTGAATTCACTTTAATTTTACTGAAAACAATGGAATTTCTTGGAATTTTTTCAATTCTTTTAAACTATTTTAAATTCAAAAGATTTTCATTTTTAGTCACTTTTTGGGTACGAAATTTTTTAAGTAAATGAGGCTGTGGCAGCCCTAAAAATAATAAATTAAAAATTTTCAAATTGAAATTTAAAATGGTTTTAATTCATTTATAAAAGATTCCTTATCAAAAATGTTACAGAATTAGAATTTTGGCTTTTCAACATGAATGGCCAGGAAGGTGAAAAATTATTCAGGGAAGTCAGAGAATTTTGAAAATTAACTTTTTCGGCCACACTGATTTTTTATTCTCATGACTTCAGTTTCTTAAAAAATATCTCGAAAAGCAGGTCACTAATTGAGGGTAAATTTATCATTTTGAGATCAAATAAAACGTATATTCATGTATTTATAGTTAAACAAAGCAATGCAAGTTTTGCATATCCCAATTAAAAATTTGGAAAAAAATACTCACTTCGAATTGCAAAGTACACTATGCTGGGCATTGGTACAGTTCCCCACTTTCCATTAAGAGTCATATACTTCATGTTTTCAGGACCAAGCAGATGTCGCAAAAGATTTTGTGTCATTAGGCTTTGTTTATTTCTCCAGGTCTCTTTAATAATATTCAAGAATGCCTGGTAGATCCATACATTTGTCTGCAGTATAATTTCTACCTAAAATATTCAAAAATAATTTAATATAACTCAATTAGTAAAACAATTTCTCATAGCTGAGTAGGGTAATGTGAACAATGGTTGGCCACCCCCCAATGATTAGCCATTTGCCTTAAATATATAATAAACAGTGCAAGATTGTTTTCAACACACTCCACGCTATTTATTATAAGTTTTAATTGTCAATATTTCTTAATATATGATCATTTTGAAGTGGCCAATCATTACCAAAGGTGGCCAATCACTGTACCCATTGTCCTATATTTATTTATAATTTCAGTTTTCCATAAAAATAGTTTTCAATTCTAGTAATATTATGGGTGATTGAGATACGGGTAATTGAGATTGTACGCAAATAAGACACTATAAGTTTCAGAGAATTTAAAAATAAATTAATTATCAAAAAATTACCTTTTTCTCATTCCATATCATATACGGAAATACGATTTGATTCTGAAAAAGAGAAGTCTCCCATTAATGTTTACAATTCAAAAGTTTCAAGTTTTAGTGACAAAATGTTAATAAATAATTATTCTCACCAAATTGGTCATAGTTGGCAAAAATCCGTTTACTGCCGGCGCAATTTCCTTCTCCTTATGTCCTGTAAATAATAAATTTAATTTTAATATACAATGTTATAATTATACAACGTTACAACTATAAGCTTCATTAATAAAACAACAGTAGTTAAAAATATTAAAATATCAGACTTCACAGCGCAAAATGATCTCAAAACAGGGGAAAAACTATATTTAATTAAATATAGAACGCTTCAAATTTCTAATATTTCTAGTGATTTAAAAAAAAAGTTGAAATTTCAACTGGAACAGATTTTTACAAGAGATTAATTTTCAACCCAAAAGAGACGAATTTTTTACAAAATAGATGAACCTCTAACCAAGCAGTTATAATACCAAAAACAAAATAGTTGAATTTTGCATCAAATAGCTGAACTTTTAACCTAAAAAGATGAATTTTCAACCAAGAAGATTGATTTTATAACAAAAGACAAATTTGTAACAAAAAAACATAAATTATCTATTGTTAATAGAATTTTTGAATCAAAAAGACGACTCTACAAGCAAATACTTCTAGTTTCAACCAAAATTATGAATCTTCAAAAAAAAAAAAAAAAAAATTTCACAGAGTAGCTTACGCTTAACTTTAAACCAAAAACGATCAATTCCTAATAACCCCCCACATCAATAAAAAATATTTCAATTCGAAATGAGAAACAGTTGAATGCAACCAAAAAATAGTCGAATTTTCAACTAGAAAAGATCAACATTTATTTTAAAATATCGAAGTTCAACCAAAAATGGAACAGTTAAATTTTCAGTTAACAGAATTAATTTCCAGCCAAGAAAAAATAAGTTTACAAAAAAATAGTTACTTGTTTAGCTTAAGAAAAATTTGAATTTTAAACCAAAAATATGTTTTTTCAACCATGAAGATTAATTTTCTACCAAAGAAGACAAATTATTAAAAAAATACATGAATTTTCAAACAAGTAGTTAAATATTTAACTAAAAACTATCAATTTTCAACCAATTAGTTGAATTTTTGACCAAAAAATGTGACTTGTTAACAAAATAGTTGCATTTTCAACGATATAATTAAATTTTCAACAAAATAATTAAATTTGCAACCAAACGAGTTGTGTTTGTACAGTCTTATTATGAGTTGAATTTTGTAAAGTTTACACGTATCACTGACCAGCATATCGTCCACGTACAATTTCCGTAACAGGGTTTCGTCTTGCGTTTTTGAAAATGTTGGCAATATAATGTCTGTAAGTTTTACATTTCAGTATTGTCGTCAGACAGACTGAATTCTTGCAGTCCTGCATCACATAACCTAAACAATTTATAAAATAATGTTAGTTTTTTAAATAAATAAAAAGGATAGAAATACAAAAATTAATATATTTATCCTTACTTCGAACAGCAGAATAAACTTCTTTTGGTAGCGGAGTGTAAACTTTTCCATTTCTTTCGCCACCACCAACACTCATATTTTTGAAGTTTTGACCACCTAATAGATTGCACAGCAAAAAACGTGTCATTGTTCTGTGCCTATCCTCACAACGGATGAATTCACATTTTCCTTCAATTCTCTGCAAATCTGTTTTTGATACCCACACATTCGTTTCTTTTACAAGTTCAACCTGCAATCATAAGAAAAGGATAATAATTTAATATTAATTAATTTTAATAGTTAATTAATTAATGATTGGTATTATTATGAGTTTTACTAAAAAAATTACCTTGTCCTCGCTTTTTATTGTATATGGGAAAATTATGGACCCGATTTCATGTTGTTCCTTTTTTCCGCCATCGGGAAGAGATTCTCCTCTTTCTCCTTCTTGAAACAAGTTTAAAAAATTGTTATTTTATTTAAAAAATAATTAACTAGTAGTATTCAAAAATATATGTTATGTCATTTTTATGGATCCCATAAAACTAAAATATAATGAAACAGTTAAAAAGTTATCATAAAATTGTACCTGAAAGACTTTGAAAACTTTCTCACACTCTTAAAAAATTAAAATAATAAGTTAAAAATTCCATAGAAATTTCTAGAAATTGGTGATACGTAGTTAGGATTTAAAAAAAATTGACATTTGAAATTTTGCTAAAACTGAAAATAATGAATATTATTTAACTTATTTGAGCCCAACAAAGGATACTGATTAATCTACATTAGATGTTAAAAAAAAAAGAAAGACTGAATCTCAACTAGCATTTTCGATTTTTTAAATTACTTTTGAGTTAAAAATGAACTACGTAGAAGGATAAATGAATATGATAATATTTAGATGTCGCTCATAGTGAATTTATTTCAGACTTCAAGAAGTCCAGCATAAAAATGATATTTTTTCCTAGATATAAATTCAAATTTAAAATGCATTGAAATTTCTAAAAATTGGTCATATTATGTTGATTGAGAAAAAAATTGGCATTTACAGTGTTGATAAAACTCTGAAAATAACGAATTTTTTAAAACTTATTGTAGCCCAACAAAATATATTGATCGAGCTAAATTATAGGCGTTCAAAGAAAGTTGCATTTCCTATTTTTTTTTTTTTTAAAGAACCATGTGAAAGGATAAATGAATCTGATAATATTTGAAGATCACTCATCGCTTTATCTCTTTTTACATAAAAATTAATTTCCCTCAAAAACGGCAGTTCAAAAAACTCAAAATTGTCTAGAATATAAAAAGATGTGGCTCATTAATTAAAATGAGTATTTTTTTCATAATTTTGAAGAAAATGGTAAAAAATAAGTGGTAATCATCTATTCCACTTACTGGAATGTCTTCAATATACATTTAAATTACATATAGGTTCCTAAAAAACCAGAAAACAAATTGAAGTGTAAGATCACTATTTCTGAAAAATTGGTTTGTATGCATTGTTTTGTAAATAGTATATAGTGGAATAGATATTTAAGGCTTCTTTTTAAAATTTTCTTCGCATAATTATTTTTAAAAAATTATAAAAAATACTAATTTTCATGAGCTACCTCTAAAATATTATCCGATTTACTTCTTCCACGTGCTTCACTTTTAACCCTAAATGAGCAAAAAATCTAAAATGCAATTTGAGATTCGGACTTCCGTTTTTTTAACATCTTTTTAAACACTTTATATAAATTGCATATTAACATAATAACACAGAAATAATAATAACACATAAATAATAATAACACATAAATAATAAAACATAAATAATAACACATAAATTGCATAATTTTCCTAGTTTTCTGAAGAAACATCATTTTTTTAAATGGAATTCAATAAAATGTATCAAAGAACACGACTGTTTTCTGTAAATCGCTAAAATTCTTATAATTTTTTTCTCTAAAACATCAGAAAACATAGAAATTCTACAAAAATCATTTATTATAAATTATAAAACAAATTGATATTTTAGTTTGTTCGTAAATTATGAATTTTCGGAAAGACTGTACATTTTTCAATCAGCAGATGGATTTCCATGGATTTTTTTAACTTGTGACAGAAAATTGTAAAAATTCAAACAGTGCTTGCACTAATAAAATCCGTATCCTAATTAAAAATATATAATTTATAAAGTTAATAATCTTCGACAGCTTAGGGCTAACTTTGTGTAGAATTTCCATAAGGTTTTCTGTTATTCTGAAGACAAAATTTTATTATTGGTTTCAAAAAAATTACGATCATGTTCGCGAATTAAAAAAAATCCGGCCTTATACTGCTGCAATTTACTATCCAAAAAACTATTTTATTATATTGTTTTTAATTTAATTACCTTCGATCCTTCCATATTCTTCTTCTCGATCTATGTGGGAATTATTGTTTAATTCAACTTCAATTAGTATTTTTGGTTTTTTAACCAGATCCATAGCTATCCTGTTGTTACTGTCCAAGCCAGCTCGCTTTGAACTATTAAAATTTTCAAAAACCAAAATGGTTTTGTCCTTTTCACTACAAATAATTTCCATCTTCAAAGAGAGCACGAGGTTTGATGTTATTCTGTGGAGCTCCTCCTTTCGAATGCGGCTTATATTCTAAGTTCTATTGTTCAAGTAGGCCTCTCTAGTCTCCCAAAATCCAAAATGGTCGTTATTACTTATTGGGTGTATTATGTATTATACTTATTGGTATTCAATTTGATTGATTTTCCGTTAAAAAATGATGTTAACAATATTTTTATTTATTTTATTATTTTTATTATCAAATAATAATCTGAAATACATATACATGTATAAGGACACAATAATAGAAAAATAGACTGCAAGATTTAGAGCAAAAAAAAATAAATAAATAAGCAACATTTAATTATAATTTCTTCATCAATCTATTTTTTTTTTAAATTAACAAACAATATCGAGACATATTTTTATTATAAAGTATCACTTTGTCGATTAAAAATCAAGTAATTTAAATACCGAAATATCCTTTACAAATAAAAATCCACAACGTTCATTGTTAGTTTGTAGAATTTGTTTATAATAATTATAACTACAAAAAAACTATTTTTTTATTACATATATCCCTTAACAGCAAATAAAAGCCATAATGAGCAAAGAAAAATATTTTACCTGTCTAGTTTATATTCTGATTCAGAAAAAGGGTAGAAATTCACGAAAAATTGAATCAAAAATAGTTTTTGATTTTTTTTTTGAAAAAAATTTGACTTTTTTTGTATGTCTATTATATTCTCAAACCCTAAAATTCAAAATGGCGTAAATTGCGTAATTTTCAAAATTTGATGTAATCCTTTGAGATTTAATTGCTTCTTATATAGTACTATAATTTCACAAAATTTGTCAATGTTGCAAGCAGTACGTTGAAAATATTAAAAGTTTTTTGAAAATAGGTACAGCATGAAAGAAGGGGTCGACTGTTTTTTACAACAAATTAAAAATTAGTTTTTATCGCAAATAATTATAATTACTAAAAACCATTTTTTTGTCTCATTCAATTATTCATACAGAATATTTACAAATTTTATATAAAAAGTATTTTTCGGAAAAATATGCACTGCCAGAAAGGTAGTGAACATACAGATTTCACATGTATAAATTCTTTGAAACAACATTAATTTAAATACCATATTGAATTCAATATTAAATTTTCAAACACAAAAAGACGAATTTTCAAAAACATAATTTTTAACCAAACAGTTACATTGATGATCAAATAGTTGAACTTTTAAGCAAAAGAGTCAAATTCTCAACAAAATAGTTGTACTTTTAATCAAAAACCCTAATTTTTAAGCTGAAAAGACGAATTTTTTCGAAGATAGTAGAATTTTCAACAAAAAAGTTACTTTTCAATCAAAAAAGATGCATTTCCTACCATAACAGATCCATCCAAAATGACAAATGTTTAACAAGAAAGTTGAATTTTCGACCAAAACAGATGACTCTGACAAAATAGTTGAATTTCTAACCCTCAAAGATAAATTTTAAACCAAAAATATTATTTTTTTACGAAAAGGGGACTTTTCAACTAAATAATTGAATTTTAAACTGAAGAAGATCAATTTTTAACCAAAAATGGAATCAATAAATTTTCATTTAAAAAATTACTTAAAAAACCAAATTTTTAACAATAGAGTTAAGTTTTTAATCTAAAAAGTGGTGTCTTTTAAAAAACAGTTGAATGTTCAACCAAGTAGTTGAATATTCAACTAAATTTAACAACAAAAAACGGAATTTTCAACCAAGGAAGACAAATTTTTAACCAAATATTTTATGTCTCAACCAGAATGATGAATTTTCAACAAACGATATTAATTTTCTAACCAATAATATGAATGTTCATCAAAAAAGTTAATTTTTTACCAATTTGTTGAAGTTTTAAGCCAAAAATACGACTGCTCTACATAACCGGTTAATTTTCAACTCGAAAAATTGAATTTTCAACAAAAAAGTTAATTCACAACCAAATAATTGAATTTTAAAACTTAAATGGTGAATCTTAAAAAAAAAAATTTTCATACAAAGTAGTTCATCTTTAAACCATGTTTTTTATTTTTCAAAGAATAGAATTAAATTTTCAACAAAACAATGGAATTCAAGGAAAAAATACAAATTTTCAATAAAATAGTTGAATCCTCTAACAAAACATCTTAATTTTTAACCAAACAGTTGCATTTTTGAAAAAAAATTATGAATTTTCAACCTAGGAGATTAATTTTCTATCAAAAAAAACGAAATTGCAACAAAATATATTCATTTTTAACCAAATAGTTAAATTTTCTACTATAACAGATCAATTTTTAGTTCAAATTATAAATTTTCAACAAAAATTGGAACAGTTACATTTTTAAATGAAAAAATTAATTTTCAACAAAGAAAACGAATCTTCAACTAAATAGTTGATTTTTCAACAAAATAGTTGCATTTCCAACAAAATGGTTAAATTTTTAACTTTGGTTACAATTTGTTCATTTTAAACTTTTACATTTTAGTTAAAAAATAAGTAAAACTGCAAAATTTGAAACAGAAAAAAAATATAAAAAAAAAACATTGAACTATTATTTCCCTATTTAAAGATAATGATTTTTTACCTTAGATAGTTCTCGAAGCATTTTTAAAATTGACGTAAAAATAACTTCAACTAGAATGTTTAATTTTTTTTTAATATTCGAAAATAATTGAAGATTTGAAATAATTTCAAAAAATTTAAATTAAAATGTCGAAAGATTTTCAGAGAATACAAACAATTTTCTTAAGATTCATATGATAATTTCAAAATAATTTTTATTTCGAAAAATGATTTCTATGAGAAAATTGAAATATATTTTAAAACATTTCAAATGATTTCCTAAAATTTCAAAAAATAATATAAAAGATTTGAAAGCAAAAATGTTCAATTTTGCAAGAAGTTTCTGAAGGAATTAAAAATTGTTTTTTATTTTGAAAAGTAATGTTTAATATAATATTATTAAATATTTCAAAAGATTTCCGCAATTGTCAAAAAATAATCTGGAATATTTTACGGAAATTTTGTTAACTATGCAGGATTTTTTTAATTTTATGAAGACTACAAATAATTTTTTTTAATATTTAGAAGGTTTAGAAGTTTATGCAGAATTTTTTTCAATTTTAGGAAGATTTTTAAAGATTTCGAAACAAAATTTAGAAGCGTTTTAAGAATTTTGAAAAGTTTCAAGAGAATAAACAAAATTTCTTACGATTCATGGAGTGATAATTACAAAATTTTAGACAAAATTTGAGTAAGTTTAAGTTTAAGAGACATTTAGAAGTTTTGAAAAGATGTACAAATAATTTAAAACCTGAAAAGATTTCAAAATGTAGATTTTTGAAGATTTCGAACAAAAAATTGTGGTTGATTCTGAAACATTCTATTTAAATTATTACATTTTCCAAATAGGAAAAGAAACAATTGAAACATTTATACATTTATGAAATTGTTAATTTTCCGTTTTTTTTCTTTGTTGTATATTTGTACCTATTGAGCCGAAAAGGTGGTGGTTTGAAAATATAATTTCTAATCGTGAATTTTTTTTCATGCTCTAATTTCGCTACATAAAATTTATTCACAAGAAAATATATTTAATTTCAATTTCAAATAAAAAATATATAGTTTTTAATTAATTTCGTATTACTGATTAATTATTGGAAAGTTATAGCAGAAGTCTATTATAAAAATTATTTACTTTGATACTAAGTGAATTTTACAATAACTATGTTATAAAAACATGCAATTATAATTAAGCTGCCATAATAAAGGATTATTAACAGTTGTCAGTAATAATTCTTTAATAATTAATCATTAAATAATCGAGAATACCAAAGACATTACAAATTATATCTAACAGATATTTACCAATTAGCAGACCAGAAAATAATTACACAAATGTTTGTTTCTAAAAAATAACAATTATCATGTAAATAAAATCTCCCTAGATAATTAAAACATCAAAATTGTATTATATTTCCCATATTATTTTTTAAAACATTCTCAGAATTATTAACTGAAAAGGGCATAGTGTGCGAAATGTCTGAAATATTTTTCATCTAATTGTATTCATTTTTACTCCACACCATGAATTACAAAAAAATAATTTTGTTCAATTATAATAACATATCAAAATCCACAATATAAAATAAACTCATTAATAAATTAAAATATGTGTACTTCTAGCAAAGGGGGATTTGATATTTACAACCGGGAAAAATCGGTTAAGACTGGGAATTTGGTGGGCAATAATGAGCGGATGCCCTACTTCAACTTCATTCTCTTTAAATTTGAACAAGTGAACAATAACCCGGGGAAAACCCGCTCTCAATATTGATATAGTTTATTGTACTGTTGTAAAAACTAAGGCCTTTTGCTTTTAAAATTTAAATCCCTCAAGAGCTTAAGAGGCCTTACGATTTCTTAATTCCGACACTCTGATTTTGTGTTGTCCCGTGGAGAGAAGTAATTTAAACATAAATTATTAGGGGGCTGTAAACAGATTAAGAGTAAATGACGAGGAGCCTAAGTAGGCTGTAGGAAAGTAAAGTTTGCACCTTCACAATGTGGTCTAATTCTAAAGCTTTTATGACAGTGATCAGTGGTCACTTGCTACGACCGGCGCGCCGGTAGTACAATTTATTACTACATTTACCTGAAATCAGGTGCTCCTTCGTACTTAGCGATGGTCAAAATTGCCTAGTCTGTTCCTTTTATTTTCGAAGACGCTACCAAATTATAATTTTGCTTCAAAATTTTCACTGGATAGAAGTTTCTCTAAAACTTATAGATTGCTGTTAGATGACATCTTTGCTGGTTTTTCGAAAGATATCGTTATTAACAATTGCCCCAAGTATCATAATTGTGAAAAAGATTTTTTAATTGGCATTAGGATCTCTAATATTTATTTTTGCTCTGCAATTAATTTAGAAAATATATATTTTCTCTAATATAACAAAAATTAGATTTTTTATGTTTGCGGGTGATTCAAAACCAATCTATTTTGATTATTAAATTTTCCAATTAGGAAACGAAAACAATCCAAAATATTTAAATAAATTTATAAAAAATTGCTAAAATTCACTACATTCTTTTTTTAAATTTAAATAAAAAGAAAGATTTCTTAAAATAAATTGAGGTAAAACTATGTAAACTCAATTTGAAGAAATATTAAATTATTCATAAGCAAACCCTGCAGATTGGAAAGAATCATGAGTTTAGTGTCTCTATTTAAAATTTTTGAATTAGGATTGAAAAGAATTCCATTTTATCATGAATAATTTTTGAAAAATAAGCA
>CAKNYM010043168.1:30901-44112 GCA_932195095.1 Andricus curvator | reverse complement strand
TTAATTTTTACCAAAGAAGACGATTTTCAACAAAATAAATGAATTTTCAACGAAATAGTTGAATTTTCAACTAAAAAAAAAAGATAAATTTTCAACGAAATAGTTGAATGTTTTAACTTGAAAAGATCAATTTTCAACCAAAAATGGAATAGTTACATATTCAGTAAAAAAAAGATTTTCCATCAAACTGATGAATTTTCAACTGAAATAGTTGAATTTTAAACAATAAAGATGCATTTTTAACTAAAATAATCAATCTTTAACTGGAGTAGTTGAATTTTCAACAACCACAAAACTAATTTTTTACCAAAAAAGACAATTTTCAAAAAAATAAATGAATTTTCAACCAAAAGGTTAATTTTCCACCAAAAGAGAAAATTTTCAACAAAATAAATGAATTTTCAACCAAATAGTTGAATTTTGAACTGAAAAAGATACATTTTCAACAAAAAAAAGAATAGTTAAATTTTCCAATAAACAGGTAAATTTTCAAATAAAATGTTGAATCTTCAACTGGAATAGTTGAAATTTCAACCAAAAAGACTAATTTTCTAATTTTTTCATCTATTTTTGAAAGTATTCAACTGCTTTCTATTTAAAATTAAAATCCTTTTTGTTTTAAATTTCAGCTATTAAATAATTTTTAAATTGGACTAGTTGGCTAAAAGTTGAACTATTTTGTTGAACATTTATTTTTTTTTGGTTGAAGATTCATCGTTTAAGCTGAAAATTGACTGTTTTTAGTTGACAATTCAACTATTTTGTTGCATTTTCAACCAAATAATTAAAGTTTCAACAAAATAGTTGAATTTGTATCCTTCAAAGATGAATTTTCGACCAATTAGTTTAATTTTAAACTAAAAAAGGTATATTTCAACAAAAGAGTTAAATCCTCAACCAAAACAGATTAATTTTTAACCAAACATTTTATAAAAAATTTAAAAAAAAAAGATCAAATTTCTACCAAAAGAAATGAATTTTCAAACAAAAAAGATCGAAAGTTTTACAAAACCTGAATTTTCTACCAAAGTAGTAGAATTTTCAGCCCAAAATGAAGAAATTTCAGCAAAACAATTGAATTTTCAAGCCTAAAAGATGAATTTCCTACAAAAACGATCAATTTTCAACCAACAATGGAATAGTTAAATTTGCAGTTCGAAAAATTGATTTTCAGCTAAAAAACCAATTTTTGACAAAATAGTGAAATTCTAAACCAAAAATAGTTGGATTTCCTTATTGGGTTCTATTAATTAAGTTCGAATTTGATCCAAAAAAATGAAAAAAAGGGAAAGTTTCTTGAAAACAGTGGAAAAAGAGGAATTCTTAAAGAAATTGGAAAATAGGGAAATAGGGAAAATAGTGTGAAGTCTGAGTTATCTAACCTAATATTTTAAAAGTATTAAAAATTAACTTTAGTGTTTATTTAAATTATAATTTTTAATAGGCAAAAGGGCCTATTGCATGTCCTCTACTGCATTCGGTAATAAAAAGTATATTAATAAACTCTAATTAATCATAAAATTGATTACAAAGTATGATGATTGTCGAAGAGGAAACTAAGTTGTTTTTAAAATATCTGCTGATATTAAAGGTTACAATATAACTTACGATAAAAATTAGATCAGCCTAAGAAAAAAGCTAAAAATAACTTTAAGCACGTGAAAGGATAAAAATTAAAATCTTTTTTGCTTGAAATATCCACTATTACATTTTTCGTTGAGAATTCATCTTTTTAGGTTTGAAATGCAATTAATTGGTTGAAAGTCGAACTAATTCGTTAAAAATTCATTTTTGTGGTTGAAGATTCATTATTTTAGTTGAAAATTCTTCTTTGGTGGAAAATTAACTTTTTTGTTGAAAATTTATATCTTCGGGTTAAAATTTTAACTTATTTGTATAAAATTCGTCTTTTTAGCTTAAAAATTCAACAATAATTTTTTTTCTTGACTGAAAATCTTTCTTGGTTGAAAATTCATATTTTCGGGTTGGAATTTTTTATTTTTTCTATTAAATTAGTCTTTTTGGTTTGGAAATTCAAAAAGTTGGTTGACATTTTTTTTCTATCTTGACTGAAAAATCTTTTCTGGTTGAAAGATCAACTCTTTTGTTGAAAATTCGTCATTTTGGTTTGAAAATTCGTCGATTTTGGCTGAAAATTGAACTATTTGGTTAAAAATTAATCTATTTTGTTGAAAATGCAATACTTATTTTATTTAACTTCATATTTCAGTTTTGTCGAGAATTCACCGTTTTTGGTTGAAAGTCAAACTACTTTGTTAAAAAATTATTATTATTATTCTTATTAAATGTATAATTTTTAGCCAAAATTTCAACTATTTGGTTTACATTTTTATTATTTTCTTGAAAATCCAAGAATTTGGTTAAAAAGTCATTCTTTATGGTAGAAAATACAACTGTTACATAGAAAATTCGTCTCTTTGGCTTGAAAATCCAACAATTTAATTGAGATTTTTCTTCTTTCTTGACTAAAAAATCTTTCATGGTGGAAAATTCAACTCTTTTTTGTTAATTCATTTTTCGTGGATTAATTGAACGGTTTTTTATTTCAAATCAAAATATTTTTTCCTTGAAATATGAACTATTACATTTTTTGTTGAAAATTCATATTTTTGGGTTAAAATTCAACTACTTGATTGAAAGTCGAACTGCAATGTTAAAAAATTATATTTTTGTGAAGATTTAAACCTTTGGTTGGAAATCTAATTCTTTTATTAAAAATTCTTTATTTATTTCGTTGCAAATAAATCTTTTTAGCCGAAAATAACCATTTTTGGTTGAAATTTCAACTATTTGGTTAAAAATTAATGTATTTTGTTGAAAATTAATCTTCTTGGTTGAAAATTCATCCTTTTGGTTAAAAATTAAGATTTTTGTTAAAAATTCATACATTCGGCTTGAAAATTCAACCGTTTCGTAGAAAATTTACTTTCTGGCTTGAAAATCCAACAATTTCGTTCAATTTTTTTTCTTGACTAAAAAATGTTTCATGGTTGAAAATTCAATTTTTTTGTCGAAATTTTTCCTTTTTGGTTTGAAAATTCATTTCTTTTGAAAGCAACTTCATTTTTTTTTGTTAAGAATTATTCTGTTTTGGCTAATGATTCAACTATTTTGGTTAAAATTCATATTTTTTTGGATGAATTAAACTGTTTTTAACTGCAAATTAAAATATTTTTTGGTTTCAACATGCACTATTTCATTTGAAAATTTAACTACTTGGCTGAAAGTTTAACTATTTTATTAAAAATTTATTTTGTTGGTTGAAGATTCATCATTTTAACTGAAAATTAATCTCATTAGTATATAAAGACCTAAAACATTATAGAATATTCAAAAACCTTCCAGAAAATGCCAGAATATTAAAAAAATTCTAGAAAATTTTAGATTTAGATCAAAATTACCGAATATTAAAAAGAATTTCAAAAAATTCCAAAATGTATAAATAGATTTGGTTAAAAATTCATATATTTTGTGGAAAATGCAATATTTTTACATTAGAATACAATTAAGGCTACTATTATATTTTTGGTTCGGAATTCATCTCATTTGGTTGAAAATTCTATTATTTGGTTGAAAACTTAATTATTTTGTTTAAAATACAACTTTATTTTTAAAAAGTCATCTTTTTTATCAAAAACTTTGCTAAAAATTCATTTTTTTAGTTGAGGGTTGAACTTTTTGATTGAAAATTCATATATTTTGTTCAAAATTCGTCTTTCACAGTAGAAATTTAATCTTCTTGGTTGAAAATGTTTCCATTTTGGTTAAAAATGCAATTGTTTAGTTGAAATATAATTTTTACATGCTTCGTTTAGAATTCATCTTTTTTGGTTAAAAATTAAACTATTTGCTTCAAAATTAAACTTTTTGATTGAAAAATCATATTTTTGAGTTGAAAATTTAACTTTTAGATCATTTGTCTTTTTGGCATTAAAATTGAATAATTTTGTTGAAAAATTCATGTATTTTGTTCAAAATTCGTCTTTTTTCGCCGAACATTAATTTTCTTGGTCAAGAAATCATCTTTTTGGTTGAAAATTTAACAACTTTGTTGAAAATTCATTTTTTTGTTTGTAAAAAATTACTATTTTTTTAAGTGAAAATTTAACTTTTCCAT
This sequence comes from Andricus curvator, assembly GCA_932195095.1. NCBI lineage: Eukaryota > Metazoa > Arthropoda > Insecta > Hymenoptera > Cynipidae > Andricus > Andricus curvator. Next base: position 39,974 of record CAKNYM010043168.1, on the reverse strand, counting down.
GTTTGGTTAAAACTTTATCCTGTATATTGTAGAAGTAAAAAATTCAACTATTTGGTAGAAAATTCATGCATTTTGTTGAAAAATCAACTTTTAGGTTGAAAATTCAACTATGTTGTTATAAATTCATCTTTTCCGATTTAAAAGTACACTGTTTTCTAAAACATTCGACTTTTTAGCTTAAAAACTTTACTTTTTGGTTGAAAATTCATCTTTCATGGTAGAAAAGTCCATGAAAATTCAAATATTACATTGAATTTTAGTCTTTTTTGTTTGGAAATTGGACCATTTGTTTGAAAATACATCTTTGTTTGCTGAAAATTCAATTATTTTGTTAAAAATCTAATTATTTTTGGAAAATTTAACTATTTTGTTAAAGTCGTCATTTTTGGTCGAAAATTCAAGTATGTTGTTAAACATTTATTTTTTGGATTGAAAATTCATCTTTTATGGTAGAAAAATCATCCTGCTTGGTTGAAAATTTATCCTTTTTGGTTAAAAATGCAATTGTTTAGTTGAAATATCAATTTTTACATGGTTCGTTTAGAATTCATATTTGTTAGTTGACAAGTCGATTGAAGATGCATAATTTTAGTTAGAAGTTTAATTTAACAAATTTCATTGAAAATTCTTTTTTTTGTTGTTGAAAATTAATATTTTTTACTAAAAATTTGGCTGTGTAATTTTTGTTACAAAACTGATCTTTTTCAGTTTAAAATTCAACTGTTTTGTTGAAAAAACGCCTTTTTTAGTCAAAAATTAAATTATTTTGGTAGAAAATGCATATTTTTGTGTTGTAAATACAATTTTTTTTTAAATTCGTCTTTATGACTTGAAAACTCAATATTTTGGATGAGATTTTTTTTTATTGATTGAAGAATCTTTCTTGGTTGAAAATTTAACTCTTTTGTTGAAAATTCGTATTTTCTGTTTAATTTTACAGTTTTTTTTTTTATTGAAAATTAAAATTTTTGGTGGAAATATAAATTATTATACTTTTTGTTGGAAATTCATTTTTTTACCAGAGATTTATCAGTTTGGTTGAAAATTTAACTTTTTCGTTATAAATTTATTTGCTTAAAAACGTATTTTTCTAACTTAAAATTAAACTATTCAGTGTTTTGTTGAAATTTATCTTTTTTAGTTGAAAATTCATCTATTATGTTGAAAATTCGTCTTTTTTTAGCAGAAAATTCATCTTCTCGGTTGAAAATTCAACTATTTGATGACAAATTAATTTTTTCGATTGAAGATGCATAATTTTAGTTAAAACTTCATTTCTTTGGTTAAAAATTTCACAAATTTCATTGAAAATTCTTTTTTCTTTTTGTTGAAAATTAATGTTTTTTACTAAAAATTTAGCTGTGTAATTTTTGTTATAAAACTGATCTTTTTCAGTTTAAAATTCACCTATTTTGATGAAAAATCGCCTTTTTTAGTCGAAAATTGAATTATTTTGGTAGAAAATGCATATTTTTGTGTTGTAAATTCAATTTTTTTTTAAATTCGCCTTTATGACTTGAAAATTCAATATTTTTGATGAGATTTTTTTTCTTTATTGATTAAAGAATCTTTCTTGGTTGAAAATTCAACTCTTTTGTTGAAAATTCGTATTTTTTATTTAATTTAACTTTTTTTTTATTGAAAATTAAAATATTTTTGGTGGAGATATTAATTATTATACTTTTTTGTTGAGAATTCATTTTTTTTACCAAAGATTTATCAGTTTGGTTGTAAATTTAACTATTTTGTTGAAAATGCACTTTTTCTTGGTTAAAAATTAATTATAAAAGTGACAAAAATGCTTTTCATATAAAAATGAAAGAATTACATTTCCAGATAAAACAATTAATTGTCCAGAAAAAAATGAATCTTCTACAAAATATTTAAATTTTCCATCAAAGACATGAATCTGCCTACAGTAAATGGAGACTTTTAACAAAGTAACTGAATTTTCAACTAAGAAGTTGATTTTTCAACAAAAGAAGTTCTTTCAGCCAAGAAAGAAAAAAAAGTCAACCAAGTTCTGGAATGTTTACGCTAAAGAGATAATTTTCTACAAAACAGTTGAATTTTCAACCTGAAAATATGATTTTTGAACAAAAACGTTAATTTTCAAACAAATAATTTAGTTGTCAACCCAAAAAGAAGAATTTTTAACTGAAAAAGATCCATTATTGACCAGAAATCGAATAGTAACATTTTGAGTTGAAAGCAAAAAATTTCCATCCAAACAGACGAATTTTAACAAAACTAGAACATTCTCTTTAGAAACAAGCTCGGTTTATTTTCCAAAATTTTGTTATGATTTTACAGAAAATCTTATATGATTTGAGAGCTATTTGATTACATTTTTAAGATTTTCACTAATCGTGAATAGCGACTGAAAAACCTTTTTTGGTTCAAAATTCAACTACTTAGTTGAAAGTGGAACTTCTTTCTTAAAAATTCATTTTTTTGATTGATGATTTATGATTTTAGTTAAAAAATCTTCTTTTTTGGTTCAAATTTGATATATTTCGTTTTAACATATAGAAACAAAAATTTCAACTAAAAATTTAACTATTCCATGTTTGGTTAAATATTTATCTTCTTCGGTTAAAAATTCAACTACTTGATTGAAAAATTCTTTGTTTTGTTGAAACTTTGTCTTTTGTGGTAGAAAATTAATCTTCTTGGTGAATATAATTCACCTTTTTGGTTAAAAATTAATGTATTTTGTTAAAGATTAATTTTTTCGTTAGAAGATTAATCTTTATGGTTCAAAATTAATTTCTTTGGCTTGAAATTTCGTTTTTTTTATTGAAGATTATTTTTTTAACAGAAACTGTAACCATTTCTTGTTTGGTTCAATATCAATCTGCTTCAGTTGAAAATTCCACTATTTGCTTAAAAAATTCTGTACTTTGTTGAAACTTTGTATTTTGTTGTATAAAATTAATCTTTTTGGTTGAAATTTAATTTCCTTGGTTGAAAATTAGTTTTTTTATTGAAAATTAATTATTTAAACTAAAAATTTATCTATTCTTTTTTATGTCGAAAATTTTTTTTACATACATTTAATCGTTTTGGTAGAAAATTCATTTAATTGGTTGAAAATTTAACTTTTTCGTTATAAACTTATTTTTCTAACCGAAAATTAGACTATTCTGTGTTTTGTTGAAATTGATCTTTTTTAGTTGAAAATTCATCTATTTTGTTGAAAATTCGTCTTTTTTTAGAAGAAAATTCATCTTCTGGGTTGAAAATTCAACTATTTGATGAAAAATTAATTTTTTCGATTGAAGATGCATAATTTTAGTTAAAAGTTCATTTCTTTGGTTACAAAATTAAGAAATTTCATTGAAAAAACCTTGTTTTTTGTTGTTGAAAATTAATTTTTTTACTAAAAATTTAGTTGTTTAATTTTTGTTATAAAACTGATATTTTTCAGTTTAAAATTCACCTGTTTTTTTTTTTAATTTGAAATAAATATATTTTTTTAATTCTTCTTTATGACTTGAAAACTCAATATTTTTGATACGATTTTTTTTCTTTATTGATTGAAGAATCTTTCTTGGTTGAAAATTCGTATTTTTGGTTTAATTTAACAGTTTTTTTTATTGAAAATTAAAATATTTTTGGTGGAAATATCAATTAATACACTTTTTGTTGAGAATTCATTTTTTTACCAAAGATTTATCAGTTTGGTTGTAAACTTAACTATTTTGTCGAAAATTCACTTTTTCTTGGTTAAAAATTAATTATAAAAACGACAACAATGCTTTCTACATTTTCGTAACAGACCTATTTTTTAGAGTAGGCTTTTGGGCCCTGTCCTATGGATAAAATCTTCAATTTAGACACCAATTTTTCAAATTATGTAGAAAGTCCATAATTACTAAGCAAAATTATGAAGCAGAGAACATGCATATGCAAATCAGAGCATGAACTCATTCGGCAAGTAGTATTCAAATGAATTTTTATTTAGTACTCACTGTGCTGTGCTGTGCATTTTATTTTCTACATTGCCATAAAATATCCATGGCCTTTGAAAAAGCCAAAGGTAAACAATCAACGGTCCTGCATATTCGACGAGGAAAACAGTTTTCCATCCAATTTGTGGACCCAGATCCTTATAATATAATTTTCCAGACGTTAAATCCAAATTTTTTACTACTTCAGAGTCCGATAATGACTTTCCTTTGGGTTGAGCTCGCAAGCTTTGTCTTTCCACATACGGTGCTTTTTTAACTTTAAAAAGCTCTTGTTTAATTTCACCTATCGTAGTTGAAGAAGTAACCTGTAGAAACAAATTAACACAATTAGTACATCATTTTTCAGTGAAGAAGAATTTTAAACAAAATAGTTGAATTTTAAACCAAAAAAAAGATTAATTTCTACAGAAAAAATAGAACTTTTCACCCAAAAAGACGAATTTTGAACAAGAAAATTGAGTTTTCAAACTAAAAAATCAAATTTTTTAAAAAACATTTGATTTTCAAAGCCAAAAAGATGAAATTTCAACAAAAAAGTTCATTTTTAACAAAAGAAGAGAGTTTTCAAACTAAAAAATTGAATGTTTTAAAAATCATTTGACTTTAACCTCGAAAGAATGAATTTTCAACAAAAAAAGTTAATTTTTAACAAAGTACTTGAAAATTTTTAACCAAAAAAAGATTAATTTTCTATCAAAAGAAAATTAATTTTCAACCCAAAAAGACGAATTTTCAGCAAGAAAATTGAGTTTTCAAACTAAAAAATCGAATTTATCGAAATTACTGTTTTGATTGAAAATTGTCTATTAACTAAGAATTTAACTAAATTTTTTTGTTGATAGACATTTAAAATTTTTGGTAGAAAATTCATATGTTTGGTTGAAAATTTAACTATTTCGTTAAAAATTTATTTTATTTGCTCAAAAACTTATTTGTCTAACTGAAAATTTAACTATTTTATTTTTTGTTGAAAATTGATATTTTTTAGTTGAAAATTTATCTATTTTATTGGAAATGTATCTTTTTTCATAGAAAATTAACATTTTTGGTTGAAAATTCCATTTAAAGCCAAAAAGATGAATTTTCAACAAAAAAGTTAATTTTTAACAAAAGAAATGAGTTTTCAAACTAAAAAATTGAATGCTTTAAAAAACATTTGACTTTAGCCTCGAAAGAATGAATTTTCAACAAAAAAAGTTAATTTTTAACAAAATAGTTGAATTTTTAACCAAAAAAAGATTAATTTTCTATCAAAAGAAAATTAATTTTCAACCCAAAAAGACGAATTTTCAGCAAAAAAATTGAGTTTTCAAACTAAAAAATCGAATTTTTTTAAAAACATTTGACTTTTGAAGCCAAAAAAATGAATTTTCAAAAAAAAGTTAATTTTTAACAAAATAGTTGAATTTATAACGAAAAAATATAACTTTTCTACCGAAAGAGATGAATTTCGAACAAAATAAATGAGTTTTGAAACTAAAAAATCGAACCTTTTTAAAAAATATTTGACATTAAACCCAAATTGATAAATTTTCAACAAAAAAGTTAATTTTTAAGAAAATATTTTAATTTTTAACAAAAAAGAAGATTGATTCTCTATCAGAAGAGATTAATTTTCAAACTAAAAGGACGAATTTTCAAGCTAAAAAATCTAATGTTTTAGATAACCGTTGAATTTAACCCCGAAAAGATGAATTTTCAACAAGAGAATTGATTTTTCAAGCTAAAAAATCTTATGTTATAGAAAACATTTGGCTTTTAGAGTCAAAAAGATGAATTTTCAACAAAAAAGTTGATTTTTAACAAAATAGTTTAATTTATAACGCAAAAAGATTAATTTTCCACCGAACGAGACGAATTTTCAACAAAGAGAATTGAATTTTCAAACTAAAAAATCTAATATCTAAAATATTACCATTTTTAACGAATTTCGTTTTAAATTTTTAACAAAATAATGAAATTTTCAAAGAAACGTACACAATTTTTAACGATAGAAAAGAGTGTAAGGTCTGTTATTGTAGGAAATTAGAATTTTAGATTGAACAATAATTAAAATTCAATAATTAAAACAAATATATTTGCTGAATCAAAGGTGCCGTTTTTCACCGAAATTTTTAATAATCAAAACAGTTCTAACATTTCTAACCAAATATTTGAATTTTCAACAGAATAATTAAATTTTTCACCAAATAGTTGAATTTTCAACGAAATATTTGATTTTTTAACCAAATAGTTGAATTTTTAATAAAATTATTAATTTTTCAACAAAATAGTTGAATTTTTAACCAAACAAAGGAATTTTCAACAGAATAATACATTTTTTAACTAAATAGTTAAATTTTCAACAAACTAATTAATTTTTTAACAAAGTAGTTGAATTTTCAAACAAACTAATTCATTTTTCAGCAAGATAGATGAATTTTCAACAAAATAATTGAATTTTGAACCAAATAATTGAATTTTTAACTAAATAGTTGAACTTTCAACAAACATATTAATTTTTCAACAAAATAATTAAATTTTCACCCAAACAGTACAATTTTTAAAGAGATTAATAGTAAGGGTCGGAACTGCTCAAGCTTCAAAAAATAGTAAAATAGTAACCATACTTCTCTCAAAAAAGTAACCGAAAAGTAACAATAATGTGGCGAAAAAGTAACCAAAAAGAAAGGTTTTTACCAAAAAAGACGGAGTTTCCACCAAAATTATGAATTTTCAACAAAAAAAAATGTATGTTTAAGAAATTAATTTAACTTTTAACAAAATGGTTGAATTTTTCTGACTAAAAAAGATGAATTATTAACCAAAAATGTAATAGTTGATATAATAACCAAAAAAAGATTTTGATTTAATATAAAAAACAGTAGAATTCATTAAAAAAAGTCGATTTTTCAAGAAAATAGGTTATTTTTCAACCAAACTGTTGAGTTTTTAAGTCAAAAAGACCAATTTTTACAAAACAGTTGAATTTTCAACCAGTAAATATTGATTTCTGACAAAAAAGTTATCTGTCAATGAAATACTTGAATTTTCTATGAAAAGAGGGGAATCTTCAAGCGAAAAAGACGAATTTTCAACAAAATAAGTACATTTATAACGAAAAAGATGAATTTTCAAATAAAATTATGTATTTTTAAACAAAAAGGTGATTTTCAATCAAGAAGATTAATTTTGGACCAAAAAAGACGAATTTTCAACAAATAAATAAAGTTTTAACAAAAATTGTTCAACTTTTGACCGAATTTCGACCAAAGAAGATAAATTCTCATCGAAGAATATAATGCATAGTTCGATATTTCAACAAAAAAGATTTAAATTTTAAATTAAAAACTAGCAATTATAACTAAATTGCGATTTTTATGAGGATTCATAATAATTCAATTGATAGCATTTTTTATACATTTTACATACGAACTAATTATTATTTTATTGTTATTCCCTAATTTTCCCGGCTCTAAAGTGCCAAATTTACTGAAAAATTTGAATTTTTACATTTTTCACAAGTTTTTAAATAATAAACCTTTTCATAAAATAAGTAACTTTTTAGTAACCGCGGATCAAAAAAGTAACTAAGTTGCTAAAAAGTAACCCGTTCCGAGCCTTGTAATAGGAGAATGAGTGTATAAAAATATTAGATTAAAATAAACAATTAAACAATTAAAATTCCAGAATTGAAACAAAAATGTGCTGAAACACCGTACCATTTTTAACGAATATTTTTAAAGAATTTTACCAAACAATTGAATTTTCAACATAATAATTAAATTTTTAACGAAATATTACAATTTATAATTGAACAACAATTAAAATTCCAGAATTAAAACAAAAATGTGTGCTGAATCAAAGTGTCATTTTTCACCAAAATTTTTAATAAACAAAACAGTTGAATCGTCAACAAAATAATTAAATTTTCAGCCAAACGGTACAATCTTTAAACGAATTTTTGAAGACGTACATAGGAAAAAGAGTGTATAAAAATATTAGATAAGAATTTAAAATTGAACAATTAAAATTCCAGAATTAAAAGAAAAATATATGCTGAAACGTTCCGTTTTTAACAGAAAATTTATATTGATAAACCAGTTGAATTTTCGACCAGAAAAGATGACTTTAGCAAAATAGTTGAATTTTTAACCAATTTTTAAGGATGAAAAAGAGAGTGAAGTCTGTGATTATAGGAAATTAGAATTTACACAATAATTAAAACAAAAATATTTGCTGAATCAAGCTATTGTTTTTGACAGAAATTTTTAATTAACAATACAGTTAAATTTTCAATAAAATAACTAAATTTCTAAACATATAGTACAATTTTTAATGAAATGTTTAAAGATAGAAAAGGGGGTGAAATCTGTAATTATATCAGATTATAATTTAAAATTTAACAATAATTAAAATTCCAGAATATATGCTTTTTTCACTGAACATTTTTATTACAAAACAGTTGATTTTTTAACAAAATAATTAGATTTCCAACCAAATATTACCATTTTTAACGAATTTTGTTTCAAATTTTACCAAAACAGTTGAATTTTTAACAAAATAATTAAATTTCCAACAAAACAGTATAATTTTTAACGATGGAAAAGAGTGTAAAGTCTGCTATTATAGGAAATTAGAATTTAAGATTGAACAATAATTTAAATTCGATAATTAAAACAAAAATATTTGCTGAATCAAGTGCCGTTTTTCACCGAAATTTTTAATAAACAAAACAGTTGAATTTTCAACAAAATAGTTGAGTTTTCAACCAAATATTTGAATTTTTAACGTTATAAATGAATTTTCAACAAAATAATTGACTTTTTAACAAATAAGTTGAATTTTCAACAAAGTTATTAATTTTTCAACAAAATAGATAAGGTTTTAACAAAATGGTTGAACTTTTAACCAAGTAGTTGGATTTTCAGCGAAATAATTAATTTTTCAACAAATTAGTTGAATCTTTAACTAATTAATTTTTAACAAGATATATGAATTTTCAACTAATTAATTTTTAAACAAAATACTTCAATTTTCAATAAACTAATTAATTTTTTAACGAAATATATGAATTTTCAACAAAATAGATGAATTTTCAACAAAATAATTGATATTTT
>CAKNYM010043168.1:5060-27871 GCA_932195095.1 Andricus curvator | reverse complement strand
AATAGTTGCATTTTTAACATAATAATTAATTTTTCAATAAAATAGTTTAATTTTCAACCAAGTACTTGAATTTCAACTACCAAGAATGCATTATCATCTAAGCAATTGTATTTACAACCAAATAAATAAATTTTCAAGCAAAAGTGATCAATTTTCAACAATACAGTTGCATTTTCAACATAATAGCGAGTCAAGTGGTTGAATTTTCAGGCCAAAAAACGATTGTTAAAAAAACCGTTGAATTTTGGACTAGAAAAGATGACTTTTTAACAAAATAGTTGAATTTTCAACCAAATAGTTGAATCTTCAATCCAAAAGGACGAATTTTCTATCCAAAAAGAAGAATTTTCAAAAAAACATTTGAATTTTTCATTAAAAAAGGGGATATTTTAACAAAATAATTGAGGTCTTCACAAAATAGTTGAATTTTCAACAAAATAATAAATTTTTCAACAAAATAGATGAATGTTTAAGCAAATAAAAAAATTTTTAATCAATTAATTATTTATTTTCAACAAACTAGTTTATTTTTTAACGAAAGAATTAAATTTTAAACAACCAAGAAAGATTTTTCAATGTTAAAGAAAGAAAAAAAATTGCAAGCAATTTCTTGAATGTTCAAGTCCAAAAGGCGAATTCTCTACAATTTTCAATTTTTAAGACGAAAGTATGAATTTTCAACCAAAAAATTGATTTTCAACCAAATAGATGAATTCTCAACCAAAATAATAGAATTTTCTACAAAATTGTTGAATTTTCCAGCCAAAAAAAAAACAAATTTTCAAACAAAAAATTTAACAAAATAGTTTAATTTTCAACCAAATAGTTTAATTCTCTACCATGATAGTAGATTTTTTAATCCAAAAGGACGAATTTTCAACCAACAATAGTACAGTCTAATTTTCTACCAAAAAAGAAATGAATTTTCAACCAAATAATTAAATTTTCAATCAAACAGATGAATTTTGAACCAAATAATTAAATTTTCAATCAAAGAGATGAATTTTCAACCAAATAATTAAATTTTCAATCAAAGAGATGAATTTTCAACCAAATAATTAAATTTTCAATCACAGAGATGAATTTTCAACCAAATAATTAAATTTTCAATCAAAAAGATGAATTTTCAACCAAATAATTAAATTTTCAATCAAACCACAAAAGGTAAATTTTCAACAAAACACATTAATTTTCAACCAGATAATTGAATTTTCAACTAAAAACGATATAATTCTAACAAAAAATGTAATAGATAAATTCTCTGTTACAAAAATCAATATTCAACAAAAAAATACAAGAAATTTCCAACAAAATAGTTAAATCTTCAACCAATAAAATGATTTTTTAACGAAGCAGTTAAAATTGAAACCGATGAGTTGAATTTTTGACAAAAAAAAAACTTTTTAACAAAATAGTTGAATTCTCAACAAAACAATTAAATTTTGAACCAAATAGAATTATATAATAATAATAAAATATATAATTGTATAAATATAAACAAACATATAATGAAAATCATTTTAATAATTATTATAATACAAATTTTAAAAATTCCAAATTATTGGTCACTTTTTTTTTAAATAAGCTTTTTTGATTGAGGATTCGACTGGTTTGAGGGTTATTCCCAAAATGCATTTAATGTAAAATACATCTACTTTCATTGAAAATTTTTTGGATGAAAATTCACCTCTTTGGTCGAAAATTTAACAATTTTCGTGGAATTTTTTTTTTTTGTTAGAAAATTAATTTTTTTCAATGAAAATGTAACTATTCGATTTTTGGTTGAATGTTTATGATTTAACTATTTTGTTAAAAATTTGTATTTTGGTTGAATTAAACTGTTTTTTATTTAAAATTAAAATTTTCTTTGTTGTTGAAATATCAATTATTACATTTAAAAATTTAACTACTGGCTAGAAGTGGAACTACTTTGTCAAAAATTCATTTTTTGGGCGAAGATTCATCATTTTAGTTGAAAATGCATATGTTTTATTGAAAATTGAACTATTTTGGTGAAAACTCGTTTTTTTGAGTAGAAAATTAATTTCTTTTTTAATGATAATGTAACTATTTTATTTTTGGTTGAAAGTTGATATTTCAAATATTTTGTGGAACATTCGTCTTTTTTGGTTGCATTCAACTGTTTTTGATTTCAAACAAAAATTTTTTTTGGTTCAAACATGAACCATTACATTTTTGGCTCAGAATACTTTTTTTCGTTGAAAATTTGTTGGTTGAAAATTCATCTCTGTGGTTGAAAATGGAACTATTTTTGCGAAAATTTGTTTTGTTTTTGATAGAAAATTAATTTAAAAAAAAAAAATGTAACTATGTAATCAATTTTTGATTAAATGTTCAAGATTTAACTATTTTGTTAAAAGGTTGTATATTTGGTTGAATCAAACTGTTTTTTTCATTTAAAATTAAAACATTTATGGTTGAAATATTAATTATCACATTTGAAAATTTAACTACTTGGCTAAAAATTGAAATTAGTAGTTTTTATTGAAAATTTAATTATTTTTGTGAAAAATTGTTTTTTTTTTTGGTAGAAAATTAATTTTTTAAATGATTATGTAACTATTCCATTTTCGGTTGAAAGTTAAATCAAATATTTGGTTGAACATTCTTCTTTTGTGGTTGCATTCACCTGTTTTTTATTTCAAACTAAAATCTTTTTTAGTTGAAATATCTGCTGTTACTTTTTTGGCTGAGAATGCTTTTTTTGGTTGAAAATTCATCTTTTTGGTTGAAAATTTAACTATTTTTGTGAAAATTCTTTTTTTTGTAGAAAATTTATTTTTTTAATGAAAATGTAACTATTCCATTTTCACTTGAAAGTTGACAATTCAACTATTGTGTTAAAAATTCTTATTTCTTGGTTGAATCCAGTTGTTTTTTATTTAAAATTAATTTTTTTTTAAATATCAATTATTACATTTTTTGTTAAGATTTTATCTTTTTTGGTAGAAAATTTAACTCATAGGTCAAAAGCTGAACCATTTAGTAAAAAAATAATATTTTTTAAAATTTATTTTTAAAATTTCTATAGGTTAATTTATCAAAAAAGTTTATTAATATATTATGAATATTTTTTTCCAAATTACTTGGCCAACTTTGATTTCAGAAATTCATATGGTTGTATTTGACAGATTTTTTACATCGCAGATGTTTTTGGTGGGATATATATTTTTTTGTATTAAAAAAACAGGTAATCTACTAATTTACTAAATGAAAACAAATTAAATTGTTTGAATAATTTTCGTTGAAAGTTAATTCAATAAATCAAATTTATTTATTCTTCAATTTCAACTCAAAATGGAAAGGATGACTAAGTTCACCGAACAATTTTGCCATTAAAAACTTTAAACTTTATCTGAAAATTTTTTTTGAAATATTCAACAAAAATTTTTATTCGCATTTTTGGTCAAAATTAAAACCTTTTTTTTGCAGGGTTTTTTATTCGCATAGATGCCAAAATATTTTTTTTTGGTTGCAAATTTATTTTTTTTAGCTAAAAATGTAATTATTCCATTTCTGGTTAAAAATTGATCTTTTTTTGGTAAATGAATCATATTGTTTTATTGGAAAGAATTTATTCCCCTATTTTCGTCAAAATCTCCTTATTTCCAAAATTTGAAATTTGAAACAAAAGATAGCCAAAAAGTTGAGAATTTTATATTTTAAATACTAATTTCAAAAACTTAAAATTTTTTGGTCCGATCTTTTTTAATTATTCTTTTGGGAGGAAGAAAGCTTTTTTACTTCCCTTTCCCCCTCTACAACTCCCCAAAAAATGCGATTTCAAAATTATTCTTTTGGAAAATTTTGGGCCACATCCTCAATTTAAAAAAAATTGTACTCAGTTGCGATTGCTTGGGACGACTGAAAAATCCCGAAAAATAAAATTCCCGAATTGGAAAATTCCCGAATAACGAAATTCCCTAATAATAAAATTCCCGAAAAATAAAGTTGCCGAATTGGCAAATTCCCGAATATTAAAATTCCTGAATCGTAAAAATCCCGAATAATAAAATTCTCGAACAGTTTATAATATTACCGAATTCGAAAATTCGCAAATAATTAAATTCCCGACAGAAAATTCCCAAATAATAAAATTCCTGAATTGGAAGAATCCCGAATAATAAGATTCCCTAACAGTTTATAATATTACCGAATTGGAAAATTCCCGAATAAGAAAATTCCCAAATAAGAAAATTCTTGAATTGGAAAAATCCCGAATAATAAAATTCCCGAACAGTATATAATATTACTGAATTGAAAAATTCCCGAATAATAAAATTCCTGAATTGGAAAAATCTCGAATAATAAGATTCCCTAACAGTTTATAATATTACCGAATTGGAAAATTCCCGAATAATAAAAATGCCGAATTGGAAAATTCCAGAATAATAAAATTCCCGACATGAAATTCCCGAATAATAAAATTCCTGAATTGGAAAAATCCCGAATAATAACATTCCCTCACAGTTTATAATATTATCGAATAATGAAACTCCCGAATAATAAAATTCCCGAATTAGAAAATTCCCGAATAATAACATTATTGAATTGGAAAAATCCCGAATAATGAAATTCCCGAACAGTATATAATATTACCGATTTGAAAAATTCCTGCAAAATAAAATTCCCTAATAAAAAAAATCCCGAATAATAAAATTGATGAATTGGAAAATTCCCGAATAATAAAATTCCTGAATCGTAAAAATCCCGAATTATAAAATTCTCGAACAGTTTATAATATTACCGAATTGGAAAATTCCCGAATAATAAAATTCCCGGCATAAAATTCACGAATAATAAAATTTCTGAATTGGAAAAATCCCGAATAATAACATTCCCGAACAGTATATAATATTACTGAATTGAAAAATTCCCGAATAATAAAATTCCTGAATTGGAAAAATCCCGAATAATAACATTCCCTAACAGTTTATAATATTACCGAATTGGAAAATTCCCGAATTAGAAAATTCCCGAATAATAACATTATTGAATTGGAAAAATCCCGAATAATAAAATTACCGAACAATATATAATATTACTGAATTGAGAAATTCCCGAATAATAGAATTCCCGAACAATAAAATTCCTGAATTGGAAAAATCTCGAATAATAAAATTCATGAACAGTATATAATATTACCGAATTGAAACATTCCCGAAAAATAAAATTCTCTAATAATAAAATTCCCGAAAAATAAAATTGCCGAATTGGAAAATTCCATAATAATAAAATTCCCGACAGGAAATTCCCGAATAATAAAATTCCTGAATTGGAAAAATCCCGAATAATAACATTCCCTAACAGTTTATAATATTATCGAATAATAAAATTCCCGAATTGGAAAATTCCCCAATTCGAAAATTCCCGAATAATAAAATTCTTCATTTGAAAAAATATCGAATAATAAAATTCCCGAACAGTATATAATATTACCCAATTGAAAAATCCAGAATAATAATATTCCCGAATAATAAAATTCTTGAATTGGAAAAATCCCGAACAATAACATTCCCTAACGGTTTATAATATTACCGAATTTGAAAATTCCCGAATAATAAAATTCTTTAATTGGAAAAATATCGAATAATAAAATTCCCGAACAGTATATAATATTACCCAATTGAAAAATTCCAGAATAATAATATTCCCGAATAATAAAATTCCTGAATTGGAAAAATCCCGAACAATAACATTCCCTAACAGTTTATAATATTACCGAATTGGAAAATTCGCGAATAATAAAATTCTTCAATTGGAAAAATCTCGAATAATAAAATTCCCCAACAGTATATGTATGTATACCATTAAGCCATTTCCCTTTCAGGGTAGGCGTGACACTACCCGATTCGGGTAGTGTTTCTAGGTGGATAGTTTCTTGTAGTAAATAACTGCAAGTGTGGGCTCACCACACCCACGATGTGCCAACAGCACGCAGTATTCTGGAATGGTCACCCATCCAAGTACTAACCGTGCCCAACGCTGCTTAACTTCAGTGATCTGACGAGAACTGGGTTTTTCAGCGTGGCATGGCCGTTGGCCATATAATATTACCCAATTTAAAAATTCCAGAATAAATATTCCCAAATAATAAAATTCTTGAATTGGAAAAATCCCGAATAATAAAATTCCCGAACAGTATATAATATTACCGCATTGAAAAATTTCCGAAAAATAAAATTCCCTAATAATAGAATTTCCGAATTGGAGAATGATCGAATAATAAAATTCCTGCATCAGAAAAATCCCGAATAATAAAATTCCCGAACCGTTTATAATATTACCGAATTGGAAAATTTCCGAATAATTACATTCCCGACAGAAAATTGCCGAAATATAAAATATCAGATCTAGAAAATTCCCGAATTTAAAGAATTAAACTATTTTTTTATAAATATTATTTATTTATTAAAAATACAATCATCAAATATTTCTATAAAAAAATTATTTTTAATGTTGAAAGTTTCTGAAATTATTCTTTGAATTTAAAATAAAAATAATTGAAAAAAATGTTATCCAGAAATATATATTTTTTTCAATTATTGTTATTTTAAATTCAAAAAATAATTTTAGAAACTTTAAACATGAAAAAATATATATTTTTTAAAATAAAAATATTTGATTATTGTATTTTTAATGAATAATATTTACAAAAGAAAATTTGTCTAATTGTTTAAATTAGGGAATTTCTAGTTCGGATATTTTATAATTCGGCAATTTTCTGTCGGGAATTTTCAAATTCGGTAAGATTATAAACTTTTGGGAATTTTTCAATTCGGAATTTTAGTGTCGGGAATTTTATTTTTCGGGATTTTTCAGTCGTCCCTATCATTCGGGAATTTTCCATGTCGGGAATTTTTTTATTAGGAAATTTCATTTGTCGGGATTTTTCAATCGTCCCGATTGCTTAATTGAAAATATCAATTTTGAAAAATAGATAAAATTTTCTACATTTTGAATCTTAGAATTAAAAAAAAAATCTTCAAAAATTATATACATTAAACAAGGTTTTCTTGATATTTAATAACAAAACAAGAAAGTACCTATATTATGATCGAGGAAGCTAAGAAATCTGTAAATACACTATGCACAAAAGTTTCTGCACAAGGCGCAAAAAGCATAACCGTTTTCATAAAAATAATTTTCTCACATTCTGAAAATTCTACAAAAACTTGGTCTCAAACCGAAAAAAAAACTTGTCAGCCTTGAACACTTTTCTCGTATCGATCGATGTTCGAACTCACTTTCCTGGTTTCATTATGAGGGGTCAAAGATCCGCTTTTGACTACATTTCTCAACGCATACATTATGCCCTGCGCAGTTAACTAAAAATTCACTTCTAATAATGGATTTTACTCAAGTCTCGTAAAAAATACGGATTCCTCTTTCAAAAAAAAAAAAAAAAAAAAAAAAATTGGACTAATTTTCTCATCTTTTTACTTTTAGAATGTCATTCGTGGTTGAGACAACAAAACGATTTGGTTTCTACAAAAGTATCTAATTTTATCTTTGTCCCAGCAAAAATCAGGTTCTTAAGAACCTGATTTTTCACAAACCTTAAGGTTTGTGAAAATTTTCACAATTCTTTATTTGTAGCAACAAAAATTTTTTCTAAGTAAATAAAAAATTTGCGGAAAGAACCAAGCTTTTTATTAGGACAAAAATCTGGGTTTGTCATCAAACATTTTTGATACCAACACAACATTTTTCTATGATAACAAAAAAACTTGCGGAAAGAACCAAATTTTTGTTTGTGACAAAAGAATTTAGTTCTTTCTAAATCGACAAATTTTTTTTGTACCAAAAAAATCTGGTTCCTCCTACAAAACCTTTATTTTTAGCAACGACAATTTTTTCTAATTCAATACAAAATTTGTGGATCGAACCAAATTTTTGTTGGGACACAAATTCTTTCTAAAGATAAATTTTTTGCACCAACACAAACTATTTCTAAGTCATCAACGAATTGGATAAAAGAACAATATTTTTATTAAGACAAACTTGTTTGTACGACCATAAAATTTTTCTGAGTAAACAAAAAATTTGTTAAAAGAACCCAGATTTTTGTTGGAACAAAAATCTGGTTTTGTCAACAAAAAATTTTTGCATCAACACAAAATTTTTCTAAGATAAAAAAATGGTGGAAAGAACCAAATTTTTTTTGTGACAAAAGAATTTAGTTGTTTCTAAGTCAACAAATTTTTTTTGGTCAAAAAATCTGGTTCCTCCCACAAAACCTTTTTTGTACCAAAAAAATCTGGTTCTTTCTTAAAAAACATTTTTTTTTGTAACAACATAACATTTTTTTAAGCCAATAAAAAATTTGTGGAATGAACCAAATTTTTGTTGGGACACAAATCTGGTTCTTTCAACAAACCTTTTTTGGAACCAGCATAACATTTTTCTGAGTCAATAAAAAATCTGTTAAAAGAACCAAATTTCTGTTATGACAAAAAAAATGTAGTTCTTTCTAAAGATAAATTTTTTGCAGCAACACCAAATATTTCTAAGTTATCAAAAAATTGGAAAAAAAACAATATTTTTGTTAAGACAAAATTGTTTGTACCACCAAAAAATCTTTCTAAGTAGACAAAAAATTTGTTAAAAGAATCCAGATTTTTGTTGGAACAAAAATCTGGTTTTGTCAACAAACATTTTTGGTACCAACACAACATTTTTCTATGTTAACAAAAAAGAATTTAGTTGTTTCCAATTCAACAAATTTTTTTTTTGTCAAAAAATCTGGTTCCTCCCACAAAACCTAGTACCAACAAAAATCTAGTTCTTTCTTAAAAAACTTCAACAAACCTTTTTTGGTACCAACATCAAATTTTTCTGAGTCAATGCAAAATCTGTTAAAAGGATCGAATTTCTGTGACGATAAAAAAAATGTAGTTCTTTCTAAAGATAAATTTTTTGCAGCAATACCAAATATTTCTAAGTTATCAAAAAATTGGATAAAAGAACAATATTTTTGGTAAGACAAACTTGTTTGTACCATCAAAAAAAATTTCTAAGTAAACAAAACATTTTTTAAAAGAACCCCGATTTTTGTTGGGACCAAAATCTGTTTTTGTCAACAAACATTTTTGGTACCAACACAAAATTTGTCTATGTTAACAAAAAAACTTGTGGAAAGAACCAAATTTTTGTTTGTGACAAAAGAATTTAGTTGTTTCTAAATCAACAAATATTTGTTGTCGAAAAATCTGGTTCCTCCTACAAAACCTTTTTTGTACCAACAAAAATCTGCATTTTTCAACAAACCTCTTTTTGTAGAAACCCAAAAAAAATTTTTTTTTCTGTATCAACAATAAACTGGTTTTTTCAACAAACATTTTTTGTGCCGACACCAAATTCTTCTGCGTTAACAAAATATTGGTTGAAATAACCTTGCGACAGAAAAATATTTAGTTCCTTCTAAGACAATGAATGTTTTTTCAAACCAAAATCTCACTTTTCAGCAAAAATTTGTTTCTACCAACAAACAATTTTTTTTCTGAATTCATAAAAAATTTTTAGAAGCAACCAAATTTTTTTGTGACAACTAATTTAGTTCTTTCTAAATCAACCAATTTTTGTTATGTCCACAAAAATCTGGTTCCTTCCATTTTTGTTGGGACAAACAAAAGTTAGTTCCTTGTAAAATAACCAATTTTTTTTTGTGCCAACCAGAATCTCGTTCTTTCAACAAAACTTTTTTGTACAGCCACAACATTTTTCGAAGTTAACCAAAAATTGTATGAAAACACCGACATTTTTGTTGGGACAAGCAAAAGTTAGTTCCTAAGAAAGCAAACAATTTGTTTGCTACAACCAAAATCGGGTATTGCAACAAAACTGTTTTGCATCATCACGCCATTTTTCTAAGTAAACAACAAATTTGTTAAGAGAACCAACATTCTTGTTAGGACAAACAAAAGTTATTTCCTTCTAAAACAACCAATTTTTTTTGTCCCAACCAAAATCTCGTTCTTTCAACAAAACTTTTTCGTACAGCCACAAACTTTTTCGAAGATAAGCAAAAATTTGATGAAGGAACCAACTTTTTGATTGGGACAAGCAAAAGTTAGTTCCTAAAAATGCAACCATTTTTTTTTCGTCTCAACAAAATCTCGTTCTATTAAGGAAACTTTTTTGTACAGTTGTTTCAAAAAAACTTTTTTGTACCACCAAACATTTTTCAAGATTAAAAAAAAATTGGTTGAAGAAACCAAATTTTTGTTGGAACAAAGAAAGGTTGGTTCCTTCTAAAACAACAAATTTTGTCCAGCCTAAATCTGGTTCTTTCCGCAAACATTGTTTTGTACCAAGTCAAATTTTTTGTAAGTAAACAAAGTATTGCTAGACATAACCAAATTTTTGTTTATGACAAAAGAATTTAGTCCTTTCCGAAGCAACGATTTTTTTTGTGCCAATAAAAAGCTGGTTCCTTCAACAAACCTTTTTTATACCTAGATGAAATTTTTGTAAGTAAACAAAAAATTGGTTAAAAGAACCAAATTTTCGTTTGTGACAAATAAATTTAGTTTCTTCTAAAGCAACCAATTTTTTTTGTGCCAAAAAAATCTGGTTGCTTCAACAAAGATTTTTTATACCAATACGAAATCGACGGAAAATTGGTTAAAAGAACCAAATTTTTGTTGGGACAAACAAAATTTAGTTCCTTCTAAAGCAAACAATTTTTTTTGTCCTAACCAAAATCAAAGTTAACAAAAAATTGGTTGAAAGAATCAACATTTTTTTGGGGATAAACAAAAATTTAGTTCCTTCTCAAGCAACCAATTTTTTTCAACCCAAATCTGGCTTTCCCTGCAAACATTTTTTTAAATCAAGACAAAAATTTTTTGAATGAACAAAAAATTGGTAGAAAGAACCAAATTTTTGTTTGTGACAAGAGAATTTAGTTCCTTCTAAAGCAGTCAATTTTTTGTTCCAACAAAAATCTGGTTACTTCGACAAACCTGTTTTATACCAAGACAAAATTTTTCTGAATCGACTGATGATTGGTTAAAAGAACCAAATTTTTGTTGGGATAAGCAAAAGTTAGATCCTTCTAAGGAAACCAATTTCTTTCATCCCAGCAAAAATCTGGTTCTTTTAACAAAACTTTTTTGTACTAACACAAAACTTTATCTGAGTCGACAAAAAATTGGTTGAAAGAACCAAATTTTTTATTTTTGTTGAGACAAAAAAGTTAGTTCTTTCTAAAGCAAACCATTTTTTTGTCCGAAGCAAAATCTGGGCATTGGAACAAAACTTGTTTGCACCATCACAAAATTTTTCTAAGTAAATAAAAATTGTTTTTAAAGAACCAACATTTTTGTTGGGACGATGAAAAATGTAGTTCCTTCCAAAGCAAGCAATTTTTTTCCAACCTAAATCTGGTTCTTTCCGCAAACATTTTTTCTAGGCTAAGACAACATTTTTGTAATTAAACAAAAAATTGCTACAAATAACTAAATTTTTGTTTGTGACAACAGAATTTAGTTACTTCTAAAGCAAGCACTCTTTTTTGTGCCAACAAATCTGGTTTCTTCAAAAATATTTTTTATACCAAGACGAAATTTTTCTAAATCGACAAACAATTGGTTAAAAGAACCTTTCTGTTGGGACAAAGAAAAGTTAGTTCCTTCTAAAATAACCAATTGTTTTTGTACCAACCCAACATTTTTGTTGGGAAAAGCAAAAGTTAGTTCCTAAAAAAGCAAACAATTTTTTTTATTGCAACCAAAATCGGGTATTGCAACAAAACTGTTTTGAACCATCACAAAATTTTTCTAAGTAAACAACAAATTTGTTAAGAGAACCAAAATTTTTGTTAGGACAAACAAAAGTTAGTTCCTTCTGAAACAAGCAATTTTTTGTCCCAACCAAAATCTCGTTCTTTCAACAAAACTTTTTTGTACAGTCACAACATTTTTCCAAGTTAACCAAAAATTTGATGAAAGAGCCAACATTTTTGTTTGAACAAACAAAAGTTATTTCCTTTTAAACGAAACAATTTTTTTTTGTCCAAACCAAAATCTGGGTATTGCAACAACACTTTTTTGCACCATCACAAAATTGTTCTAAGTAATCAAAAAATTTGTTAAAAGAACCAACATTTTTCTTGGGATAAACAAACGTTAGTTGCTTCTAAAGAATCCAATTTTTTTTGTCCTAACCAAAATCTGGTTGTTTCAAAAAAACTTGTTTGTACCACCACAACATTTTTCAAGGTTAACAAAAAATTGGTTGAAAGAACCAAATTTTCGTTTGTGACAGAAGAATTTAGTTCCTTCTAAAGCAACCAATTTTTTTGATGTCAACAAAAATCTAACTTTTTTTATACCAAGACGAAAATTTTCTAAATCGACAGAATATTGGTTAAAAGAACCAAATTTTTGTTGGGATAAACAAAAGTTAGTTCCCTCCAAAGCAACCAATTTTTTTGTCCCAAAAAAATCTTGTTCTTTCCGCAAACATTTTTTTATATCAAGTCAAAATTTTTGTGAGTAAACAAAAGATTGCTAGATATAACCAAATTTTTGTTTATGACAAAAGAATTTAGTCCCGTCCGAAGCTACCAATTTTTTTGTGCCAATAAAAAGCTGGTTCTTTCAAGAAACTTTTTTTATACCTAGACGAAAATTTTGTAAGTAAACCAAAAAAAAAAACAAATTTTTGTTGGGCAAACAAAAGTTAGTTCCTTCTAAAGCAAACAATTTTTTTTTGTCTCAACAAAAATCTTGTTCTTTCCGCAAACATTTTTTTATAATAAGACAACATTTTTGTAAGCAAACAAAAAATTGTTAGAAAGAACCAAATTCTCGCTTGTGACAAAAGAATTTAGTTCCTTCTAAAGCAACCAATTTTTTTTTGTGCCAAGAAGAATCTGGTTTCTTCAACAAACTTTTTTTATACAAAGACGAAATTTTTCTGAATCGACAAAAAATTGGTTAAAAGAACCAAATTCCTGTTGAGACAAACAAAAGTTAGTTCCTTCTAAAATAACCAATTTTTTTCCAACCAGAATCTCGTTCTTTAAACAAAACTTTTTTTGTACAGCCACAACATTTTTCGAAGTTACCAAAAAATTTGTTAAAAGAACCAATATTTTTGTTGGGTCAAAAAAAATTGGTTGCTTCTAAACTCTAAAGTAACCAAATCATTTTTGTCCAACTATATAATTTTTATAATAATTTGTTATTATTTTTTTTCATTATCAAAGCGATATCTTTCGCACTGTTTAGTCCGTGAAAAGTGCAAATTCATGCTCACATTCATATTCATAAATGTTCTCTAAGTATATGCCGGAACAAAACGTTAATATTTATGTACTTAAACTATTAATAATCTAATTTTTCAATTATGTAAATTTTCAAGTTAATGTCTCACCTTATTTAAATTATATTCCGATATGCACTATAGAATTCGAGATTTTAAATTGTAAATTATAAACAATTGATAAATAAGCCGTAATATAACAAATTAAATATTTAATAAATACCATATTAGTTTCTAATTTTAATATATAATAATTAAAATTGAAAATTTAAACTTTTTTTCTGTTTGAAGGCTCCCTCTGATATTTGTCTTCGAAACTTGAGAAATTAGAATCGAGTAGAAATGTCGATATTGCTCAACACCTAATTATTCTTCAGTCGGTAATATACCTTTTGCTTTTTATTACTGCAAATTGCGATTTAGTAAAACATTTCTTAACATACTTTTATTTAATATTTTTCACTTTTAATTCAAATTTTGAAACTTTTTCTTTAAAAAAAACTTCCTAAAAAAATTGTCAATATTTTTATTGAAATTATTTTTAATTTCGAAGGATTTTAACAAATTGTAGGTAAACTCAATTGTTTCAAAAGATATTTAAAAGTTTTGAAAAGATTCGAAAATAATTTAAATCCTGAAGACATTTCTTAAAAATGTAAACAAAATTTAGATCTTTGAACATTTTGAAAAAAGGAGTGGGAAAGTAATTTATTCCTGGAAAAATTTCAAATTTTTTTTATTTTGACAAATAAATTTTAAAAGGAAATTGATTTGCAATTTTGCAAGATGACACAATTTAAGAAGAAATTAAACTTAGTTTAAGAGATATTTAGAAGTTTTTAAAAGGTTTAAAAATAATTTAAAACTTGAAAAAAATTTCATATAAAATGTCGATTTTTGAAGACTTTGAAAAAAAAATTAGAATCTTTTTCAGAATTTTGAAAGGTTTCAAACGGCAGGCAGTTTGTTCAAGAAAACAAAAAAAATTTCTTGAGTATCCTAGGAAAATTAACAACGGTTTTTTTCAACAAATTAATTTTAAGAGAATGTTTAAAAAGATCTAAAAAAATTTCCAAAATTTTCAAAAAATAATCTGGAAGTTCGAGAACAATTTTTTTTATAAAAAAGAAATTTTTAATAATTTTAGGGACAATCTGAATCAATGTAAAAGATACTTATGAAGTTTAGAAATTTTCGAAAGATTCGAAAATAATTTAAATCTTGAGAACATTTAAAAAAAATTTTAACAAAATTTCAATCTTTATTGATTTCGAAAAAAGAAGCTTTTTAAGAATTTTGTACGCTTTCAAACGTTAAAGAAAACAACCAATTTTTCTTAAGATTCCTAGGAAAGTTTTTAATGACTTTTTATTTTGACGATTTTAAATTTGTAAAGATTCCGAATTTTATTTTAAATGTATATTCTTCATGATTTCGAAAAAAATAAGCTTTTTAAAAATTTGGAAAGGTTACAAGAGAATGAAAAAATGTTCTTAAGATTCCTGGAAAAATATAACTAGATATTTTATTTTCAAAAATGAATTTCAAGAGAAAATTGAAAAACATTTTAAAACATTTTAAATGATTTCCTCAATTTTTAAAAATAGTGTAGAAGATTTTAAAGAGAAATGTAAATAAATAATCGAGTAAGTTTAAGAGATATTTAAAGGTTTTAAAAAGATTTAAAAATAATTTGAAACTAGAAAAATTTTCAAGAAATTTTAAAACAAAATGTAGATATTTGACGATTTTGAAAAAAATAAAAGCTTTTGAAGGATTTTGCAAGGTTTCAATTAAAGAATTTTCTTAATATTCCTAGGAGAATTAAAAATAATTTTTTTGTCGTTGAAAAATTAATTTTAAGAGAATTTTTAAAAAGATCACAAAACATTCCAAAAAATGTCTAACGTTGTCAAAAAAGTATCTGGAAGATACTTGAGAACATTAAAAAAAAATTAAACAAAATTTAAATCTTTATTGATTTCGAAAAAAGAAGCTTTTTGAGAATTATGAACGATTTCAAACGGTAAACAGTTCGCTCAAGAAAATAAAAAAAAAATCTTAAGTTTCCTAGGAAAATTTTTAATAACTTTTTATTTAGAAAATAAATTTTAAAAGAAAATTTAAAAGAATTTCAAATGATTTTCTAACATTTTGAAGAAGGCTGTGAAAAATCAAATGAGTTTAAGAGATATTTAGAAGTTTTAAAAAGATTCAAAAATAATTTGAAACTTCATAAAGTTTAAAAAAATTTGTAACAAAATCTACATTTTTGACGATTTTGAAAAAAAAATAAAAGCTTTTTAATGATTTCGCAAGGTTTCAATGAAAAATTTTTCTTAAGATTCCTAGAAAAATTGAAAATGATTACTCATTTCGAAACATTATTTTCAAGAGAATATTTGAAAAGATCTCAAAACATTCCAAAAAATGTCTAATATTGTTAAAAAAGAATCTGGAAAATTTTAAGGCAATTGTTTTAATTTTGCAGAATTTTTCGAAAATTTTAAGAAAACTTCGAATCATTTTTATAAATATTTAAAAGATATAGAAGTTTTGAAAAGATTAAAAAATAATTTTAAATTTGTAAAGATTCCGAATTTTCGTTTATATGTATATTCTTGAAAATTTCGAAAAAAATAAGATTTTTAACAATTTGGAAAGGTTTCAAGAGAATTAAAAAATGTTCTTAAGATTCCTGGAAAAATATCAATAGATCTTTTATTTTCAAAAATGAATTTTAAGAGAAAATTGAAAAACATTTCAACTAATTTCAAATGATTTCCTAAATTTAAAAAATACTGTACAAGATTTTAAAGAAAAATGGAAAAAAATATTCGAGTAAGTTTATGAGATATTCGAGTAAGTTTGAGAGATATTTAGAGGTTTTAAAAAGATTCAAAAATAATTTTAAACTAGAAAATTTGTCAAAAAATTTAAAACAAAATGTAGATTTTTGACGAATTCGAAAAAAATAAAAGGTTTTAAAGGGGTTTTCAAGGTTTCAATTAAAGAATTTTCTTAAGATTCCTAGGTGAATTGAAAATAATTTTCTTGTTGTTGAAAAAATAATGTTAAGAGAATGTTTAAACAGTTCTAAAAAAATTTCCAAAATTGTCAAAAAATAATCTGGAAATTTGAGAATAATTTCTTTCATTTCGAAGAAATTTTTAATAATTTTAGGGAAAATTTGAATCAATGTAAAAGATACTTATATGGTTTCGAAGTTTTGAAAAGATTCGAAAATAATTTAAATCTTGGAAACATGAAAAAAAATTAAACAAAATTTAAATCTTTGAAGATTTCGAAAAAAGAAGATTTTTAAGAATTTTGAACGATTTCAAACAGTAAACAGTTCGTTCAAGAAAACACAAAAATTTTCTTAAGATTCCTAGGAAAATTTTTAATGACTTTTTATTATGAAAAAGAAATTTTAAAAGAAAATTGAAAAGAATTTCAAATGATTTCCTACAATTTCGAAAACGAGTCTAAAAAATTAAAGAAGTTTAAGAGATATTTAGAACTTTCTAAAAGATTCAAAACTAATTTGAAACTTCATAAAGTTTAAAAATTTTTTTTAACAAAATCTAGATTTTTGACAATTTTGAAAAAAAACAAACATTTTTTAATGATTTTGCAAGGTTTCCATTAAAGAATTTTCTTAAGATTCCTAGGAGAATTGAAAATAATTTTGTTGTTGTTGAAAAATTAATTTTAAGAGAATTTTTAAAAAGATCTCAAAACATTCCAAAAAAAATTTACATTGTCAAAAAAGAATCTAGAAGATTTTAAGGCAATTGTTGTAGTTTTGTAGAATTTTTGGAAAATTGTAGGAAAACTTTGAATCATTGCAAAAAATATTTAGAAGGTATAGAAATTTTGAAAAGATTAAACAATAATTTTAAAATTGTAAAAATTTGAATTTTTTGTTGTTTAAATGTATATTTTTGAAGATTTCGAAAAAATAAGCTTTTTAAAAATTAGGAAACGTTTCAAAAAAAAAAAAAAAAAAAAAATGTCTTAAAATTCCTGGGCATGTTTCGAATGATTTTTTATTCTTAAAAGGGAAGTTTGATTTCCCATATGCCCAAAAAAGAATTTAGAAGATTTTAAAGAAAAATTTTGCAATTTTGGAAAATTATGAAATTCTAGAAGAAATTCAAGTAAGTTTAAGAAATATTTAGAAGTTTTAAAAAGATTCAAAACTAATTTAAAACTTGATAAGGTTTAAAAATTTTTGTTAACAAAATCTAGATTTTTAACAATTTTGAAAAAAATAAACGCTTTTTAATGATTTTGCAAGGTTTCAATGGAAAATTTTTCTTAAGATTCCTAGAAAAATTGAAAATGATTATTTTTCTCAAAAAATTATTTTTATATTTTATTTATTTTTTGAAATATAAATATTTAAAAAGATCCTTAAACAGTTCAAAAAATGCCCAACATTGTCAAAAAGAATCTGGAAGATTTTAAGGCAATTTTTTTAATTTCGCGATTTTTTTTGAAAATGTTAGGAAAAATTCAAAAAAAATTTCAAGAGAATGAAAAAATGTTCTTAAGACTCCTGGAAAAATATCAATAAATATTTTATTTTCAAAAATTAATTTCAAGAGAAAATTGACAAAAATTTAAAGAAATTTTAAATGATTTCCTAAAGTTTAAAAAATAGTGTAGACGATTTTAAAGAGAAATGTAAATAAATATTCGAGTAAGTTTATGAGATATTCGAGTAAGTTTAGAAATTTTTAGTAATTTTAGGGAAAATCTGCAACAATGTAAAAGATACTTATGAGGTTTAGAAATTTTAGAAAGATTCGAAAATAATTTAAATCTTGAGAACATTTAAAAAAAAATTTAACAAAATTTAAATCTTTGTTATTTCGAAAAAAAGAAGCTTTTTAAGAATTTTGAACGATTTCAAACGGTAAATACTTCGTTAAAGAAAACACTAAATTTTTCTTAAGATTCCTCGGAAAATTTTTAATGACCTTTTATTTTGACGATTTTGAAAAAAAAATAAAAGCCTTTTAACGATTTTGCAAGGTTTCGATGAAAATTTTTTCTTAAGATTCCTAAAAAAATTGAAAATAATTATTTCGAAATCTTAAAACATTTCAAAAAATGTTCATCATTGTCAAAGAAGAATCTGGAAGATTTTAAGGCAATTTTTTTTAATTTGTAAAATTTTTTGACCATATTAGGAAAAATCCGAATAAGTTTAAAAATTATTCAAAAGGCTTAGAAGTTTTGAAAAGATTAAAAAATAATTTTAAATGAAGATTTCGGAATTTTTTAAATTTATGTATATTTTTGAAGATTTCAAAAATATCTTTTTAAAAATTTGGAAAGGTTTCAAGAGAATGAAAAAATGTTCTTAAAATAATCACGAAAAATATCAATAGATATTTTATTTTCAAAAATAAATTATAAGAGAAAATTGAAAAACATTTTAAAACATTTAAAATGATTTCCTAAATTTAAAAAATAGAAGATTCTAAAGAGAAATGTAAATAAATATTCGAGTAAGTTTCTGAGATATTCGAGTAAGTTTAAGGGATTTTTAGAAGAAATTTTTAGTAATTTAAGGGAAAATCTGAATCAGTGTAAAAGATACTTATGAGGTTTAGAAATTTTGGAAGGATTCAAAAATAATTTAAATCTTGAGAACATTTAAAAAAAATGTAAACAAAATTTAAATCTTTGTTGATTTCAAAAAGAAGCTTTTTAAGAATTTTGAACGCTTTCAAACGTTAAAGAAAACAAAAAAATTTTCTTAAGATTCCTCGGAAAATTTTTAATGACTTTTTATTTTGACGATTTAGAAAAAAAGCCTTTTAACGATTTTGCAAGGTTTAAAATTTTTTCTGAAGATTCCTAAAAAAATTGAAAATAACTATTTCGAAATCTTAAAACATTTCAAAAAATTTTCAGCATTGTCAAAAAAGAATCTGGAAGATTTTAAAGAAATTTTTTATAATTTGTAAAATTTTTTAACAATGTTAGGAAAAATCTGAATAAGTTTAAAAATTATTCAAAAGGCTTAGAAGTTTTGAAAAGATTACAAAATAATTTTAAGTAAAGATTTCGAAATTTTTTAAATGTATGTATATTTTTGAAGATTTCAAAAATATTTTTTTAAAAATGTTGTAAGGTTTCAAGAGAATGAAAAAATGTTCTTAAAATAATCACGAAAAATATCAATAGATATTTTATTTTCAAAAATAAATTATAAGAGAAAATTGAAAAACATTTTAAAACATTTAAAATGATTTCCTAAATTTAAAAAAATAGAAGATTCTAAAGAGAAATGTAAATAAATATTCGAGTAAGTTTACGAGATATTCGAGTAAGTTTCAGGGATTTTTAGAAGAAATTTTTAGTAATTTAAGGGAAAATCTGAATCAATGTAAAAGATACTTGTGAGGTTTAGAAATTTTGGAAGGATTCGAAAATAATTTAAATCTTGAGAACATTTAAAAAAAATTTAAACAAAATTTAAATCTTTGTTGATTTCGAAAAAGAAGGTTTTTAAGAATTTTGAACGCTTTCAAACGTTAAAGAAAACAAAAAATTTTCTTAAGATTCCTCGGAAAAGTTTTAATGACTTTTTATTTTGACGATTTAGAAAAAAAATAAAAGCTTCTTAACGATTTTGCAAGGTTTCGATGAAAATTTTTTCTTAAGATTGCTAAAAAAATTGAAAATAATTATTTCGAAATTTTAAAACATTTCAAAAAATGTTCAGCATTGTCAAAAAAGAATCTGGAAGTTTTTAAGGCAATTTTTGTAAATTTCGCGAAATTTTTTGAAAATGTTAGGAAAAATTCAAATAAGTTTGAAAAATATTCAAAAGGCTTAGAAGTTTTGAAAAGATTAAAAAATAATGTTAAGGAAAGATTTCGAAATTTGTTTTAATGTATATTTTTGAAGATTTCAAAAATAGCTTTTTAAAAATTTGGAAAGGTTTCAAGAGAATCAAAAATGTTCTTTAGACTTCTGGAAAAATATCAATAGAAATTTTATTTTCAAAAATGAATTTTTAAAGAAAATTGAAAAACATTTTAAAACATTTTCTAAATTTTAAAAAATAGTATAGAAGCTTTTAAAGAGAAATGTAAATAAATATTCGAGTAAGTTTATGAGATATTCGAGTAAGTTTAAGAGATATTTAGAGGTTTTAAAAAGATTCAAAAATAATTTTAAACTTGAAAATTTTTCAAAAAATTTAAAACAAAATCTCAATTTTTTATGATTCTGAAAAAAAATTAAAAACTTTCCAAGGGTTTTGCAAGGTTTCAATGAAATAATTTTCTTAAGATTCCTAGGAGAATTGAAAATAATTTTGTTGTTGAAAAATTAATTTTAAGACAATTGTTATAATTTTGCAGAATTTTTTGAAAAATTCTGGAAAACTTTGAATCATTTAAAAAAATATTTCGAATTTTTTGGAAAATTTCAATATTTATATTTTGAAGATTTCGAAAAATAAGCTTTTTAAGAATTTGCAAAGGTTTAAAAAAAATGTTCTTGAAATTCCTGGTAAAGTTTTAAATGATTTTTTATTTTGTAAATAAGGGAAGTTTGATTTCCTTTTTGTCCGAAAAAGAATTTATAAAATTCTAGAAGAAATTCAAGATTTAGATGTTTTCAGAAGTTTCAAAAATAATTTAGAACTTAAAAAGATTTAAAAAAATTTTAAACAAAATGTGAATATTTGACGATTTCAGAAAAAAATTTAAGGATTTTTCAAGGTTTCAATTAAAAATATTCTAAAGATTCCTAGGAAAATTGAAAATTATTTTTTATTTTAAAACATGAATTTTAAGAGAAAATTGAAAAAATTCAAAACATTTCAAATGATTTTCCAAAATTTTAAAAAATAATGTAGAAGATTCAAATTTAAAACAAAATTTAGATTTTTTAAGATTTCGAAAAAAGGTTCGAAGATACCACAAAAATCTTTTTAAGATTCCTGGGAAAGTTTTTAATGATTAGTTATTTAAAAAAATTAATTTTAAGAGAAGAATATTCAAAAAACATCTTAAAAAATTCAAAATTTTAATAAAAATTTGAGTCAGTTTTAAAAGATTTAAAAGGTAAAGGAATTTTAGAAGTCTTGAAGAGGTTAAAAATACTTAAAAATATTTTCGAAAATTGATCAAATCTTTTTAAATGTTTTCCAAACTTCTAAAAGTACTAAATTAATAATTAATGTATACAACAACTTTTAATAAACAAAAAGTTTTTCGAAATTTGTATTTTTTATTTATGAAAACGTATATTCGAAATTACATATATTTTTTCGAAATACACAATACATACGTGAACTGGAATTTTCTAGAAATTCCATGTGAATTGATTATTGATAATTTTTTGTGAAAAATCAATAATATTATGAGCATCCCTTTTAAAGAACTCCAGTTGCTTTCCGATATTGGCCAAAGTGCTCCAAATACTGCTGAATCGTATCCATCGGTTGATATATTTCGTTCATACGGCTCTGAAATATGAAATCGATTATTTTGATTTATTTTATTCTGATAAAAAATTACTTAAATCAATTATATATTTAAAATACGAGACGACTGGAAAATCCCGAAAAAGAAAATTTTCGAAATAGAAAATTTCCGAAATGATGAAATTGTCAAAATATAAAAATCCCGAATTGGGATTAAAAATTCGTGAATTGAAACAATTTAAAAAAATGTTTCTAATAAAAATTATTTATTTATTAAGAATACAATAATGAAATATTCAAACAAAAATCTAAAGAAATTTGTTTTGATCAAAATATTTAATTGTTGTATTTTTAATAAATAAATAATATTGATTGAAAAAACAATATTATTTAACTGTTTAAATTCGGGAAGTTTAGTTGCGGATATTTTATAATTCGGAAATTTTCTATCGGGAATAATATTATTTAGAGACTTTTAAATTCGGTAATATTATAAAAAGCCGGGAATTTTATTATTCAGGAATTTTCCAATTTGGTATTTTTATCCGTCGGCAATTTTATAATTTGGTAACTTTTCTATTTCGAATATTTTCTTTTTCGGGAATTTTACAGAGTCGGGAATTTGATTTTTCAGCATTTTTCAGTCGTCCTAATAAAAAAATTCCCGAACAGTTTTTTAATATTACCGAATTTGAAAATTCCCGAAAAATAAAATTCCCGACACTGTAAAATTTCCATATAATAAAACTCCCGAAATTATAACATTCCCGAAATTATAAAAATGCCGAAAATTTCTGACTGAAAAATCTCGAAAAAATAAAATTCCCGACACTGCAAAATTCCCGAATTGGAAAATTCTTGCATAATAAAATACCCAAATAATAAAATTCCCGAATAATGAAATTCCTGAATTGGAAAATCACCGAATAATAAAATTCCGGGACGACTGAAAAATCCCGAAAAATAAAAATCCCAAATAATAACATTCCCGAAATTATAAAATTTCCGAAAATTGTCGACTAAAAAATCCCGAAAAAATAAAATTCCCGACACTGCAAAA
>CAKNYM010043167.1:25567-43767 GCA_932195095.1 Andricus curvator | reverse complement strand
TATATATTTATATATATATATATATATATATATATATATATATGCATATATGGAATATTTAAGAAAAAAATCAAGTTTCAAATATAAAAAAAAAATATGTTATTCAAAATAAAAAATGTATATACAAACCAAAAAAAATTATTACAATAGTTTGCTCATATATGTATATAATTATCAGAAATTGTCATTCATAAAATCAGAAGTGAGCCGTTTAATCAATTAGTCACGATTTATTAAGTTTTGTATACCGTTTTTTTTCTTGTGTGAGCAAAGTGCTGATTCATGTTCACACTAGGTAAAACACCTGACGAACCTGAACCTGATTATTTAATTAACAACTTGCTGGTTTTAGCGAATTTGTGACCTTCCTACTGATATTATATAATTTTTTTTATCATTCACCATCAAT
This sequence comes from Andricus curvator, assembly GCA_932195095.1. NCBI lineage: Eukaryota > Metazoa > Arthropoda > Insecta > Hymenoptera > Cynipidae > Andricus > Andricus curvator. The sequence goes on along the minus strand of CAKNYM010043167.1, from coordinate 43,358 downwards.
ATAAAACCATACTTCATTCAACTGAAAAAAATAATCAAAAAAACATATTATAAAGTATGGCGCCATCGTCGTTACTATTTGTAAGAATAGAATAGCCAATTTTAAATTGAAATTTTTCGAAATTCAATAAATTATTAAATTATTTTCAAAGTATTAAATTAAATATAAAAACTTTAACAAGAATTACAGAATTACGGATGCATAAACATATAGGCATACAGACAGACGGTGACCATCGCCAAAACATGATTTTTGGCTTCAGGGGATCTCAAAACGTGGAGATTCGTTGAGAAACTGAGGTGTGAAATTTCGGACAATTCTAATACTTTCTCAGTCTTAAATTAGGAGAATGCAAAAATGCTTTAAGCGCATGTGACACAGTCAAATACCTACATTACCGACCTCACTTTTTCAATTTTCCGAATTTTTGTTTGAATCCAAGAACTTTTTTTGTAAATAAAATATCGGGCTGAAACTTTGGAAAATGTATGAGAAGACAATAAACTACGTTTACGTACTTTATTCGAGGACGAATTTCGCAAAAAAATTATTTTCAAATAAATTAAAACTGGGTGCATTTTTTGAACCTAAATACTTTTTTTATAAGTAAAATATCAGCTTCAAACTTTCAGAAATGCAAGAGCCGACAGTAAAGTACGTGTATGTACATCATTTGAGTATAAAAGATGCAAAAAGAAAAATTCCAACTAAATGTCAACAACGGTTGCCAGTTCGGTCGGTATTCGCTGTGAACACGAAAATGCGAAGTCTGGCGGCCACTAAACGAAGCCAATAACGATTTCAATACTTACATAATTCAACATTGAAACAACATATTTCACTCAACTTTTATGCTGGACACAACTTTTAAAAAATATTATTGTAAGAACACCGCATCATCAATATTTGACAGCGTGGACCCCATATTTCAGATGTAGACGAGCATCTTTTGCATCTTTTATACTCAAATGATGTACATAAACGTACTTTACTGTCGGCTCTTATATTTCTCAAAGTTTGAAGCCGATATTTTACTTATCAAAAAAGTATTTAGGTTCAAGAAATCCACCCAGTTCTAATTTCTTCGAAAATAATTTTTTGCAAAGTTCCTCCTCGAATGAAGTACGTAAACGTAGTTTATTGTCTTCTCATACATTTTCCAAAGTTTCAGCCCGATATTTTATTTACAAAAAAAGTTCTTAGATCCAAAAAAATATTCGGAAAATTGAAAAAGTGAGGTCGGTAATGTAGGTATTTCACTGTATTATATTTTGAAAAACTTTAATTCTTCTCTCAAACTTTTTTCACGTATCTGTTGGTTAACGAACTCGTTCTTTCTTTTAGGACCCAAAAAAATTGTGCCAAAGCTCGATTTTGTCCGTTCCTTTTTTCGAGAGTTATCGTGTTTACGGACGGACGGACAGACAGACAGATGCCATCGCCAAAACTTGATTTTCGGCTTCAGGGTCTCGACACGTGGAGATCCGGTGAAAAACTGAGGTGTGAAACTTCGGACGATTCTATGAATAGATTTTCTCAAACATTAATTATGAGAATGTAAAAAGTGAATGTGAAAAGCTTAAAAAAGAGAAGAATGTCTATAATCGTAAAAACTTTAAAACATTGTGACGATCTCAGAAAATTCAGCCTTCTATTCCACTGGGCTTTTAAATTGAATATTAATTTAAAAAATTAGCAAATGCAGACAAATTATTTGCAGAATGTCTTCTTTAAAACCGCCTTTGTATTTTGTATATTTTTATGGCTGTGTCTAGTCGTCCCGAAAAATTAGGGGGGTTGGACCAATATTATTTATGTGGCCAGTCACAGGGGTGCCTTCGCGCCCCCACGAGACGTTGGAAAAGGGGTAGGTGTTTCACCAACATTATTTCTGTGGCCAGTCACAGGGGTGCCTTCCCGCCCCCCACCCGAAAATTCGGGACGACTAGCCAAGCTTATGAAAAATATTGTACTAGTCATCCCGAATTTCGGGACGACGAGACACTGCGTATTTTTATATATAATAAAATTACGTTTTCATCGTACGAAATATTTTTTATTTATAATTTTAAAAGGACCAATATTGTTGAATACGTGAGCGAAATACGCAGATAAACTGTCAATTCAAATTGAGTAATAGACATGTCGATCATTCGGAATATCCTGCCCAAGGTATCCGATTCTGAACTAATTTTGTCTTTCCGCATTGTTCGGCAGAATCGCCAGAATTACTTGTTTCGTTGACTATATTTTTATGATATATCACAAATGATTTTTCATGTTGAATTTGAAGTTAAAACCACGACTCACGTTTTGCTTTTGCTTGGTTGGTGCCATAAACAACAAGGACCGAAGCGCTATTCTGTTTTCGCCGCCTCCACGCTTAATTTTTGAATTTCTTTTTATCCCATGAAACATAAGCCTCTCTTAATAGGAGATATATACAGAAAACACAAAGTAACTAAAGTTAAAGTTTCAAGTTACTGCAAGAATCGTAACTAGGTTACGTTACAAGTCACTTTTAAAAATAGTAACTAAGTTACCATAAAACTTACAAATAACGTAACTTTTCAGTTACTTTATTGTTACTTAAAATAAGTTACTACCCAGCACTTTTCCCTGCATAGAACGTTGATATGAGAAAAATGAATAAGCGTTACACAGCCTTTTCAGACTCTAGCCAGTTCTTCTGGCCAGCGTCACACTACATGAAAAAAATTAGCATTGAATCAACAAAATATCGGCACACATACGGACGTTACAATATTTTCATGGTCCAAAAAAATTCACCCTGTCGCAAGAAAATATACTTAAGCAAAGAAAATCAAGTATCCACATTGTAGTACATTTCCTTGAGATAAGAAATATTTTCATAGATCTAGAAAATATTTTATCGTCCATATTCGGAACGACATTTTCTTGATTCCATATTAATTCTTTTTCCGTGTAGAAACTAAGGAAACTGGCCAGAACTCCACAAGGCCCCATCAAGATTTCTGCACATATCCTCGATTTTATAAACTATATTTAAAAGCTTTGAAGTCCATAACTTGTTCCCTAATTGGCTAGAATTTTTCTATGATAAAGCAGCAAACCAAATATTTTATGGGACTGAAAAAAAGCATCGAAAAGTTATTTACTTGACGAAAGAATGTGTATGAAGCATGACGGTATAATGTCGAATCAGTGAAAATGGCTGTACAATGTACAATGTGCATGCATTGCAGCGCAGAGGTCGCCTACTTCGTCGTCTTTGCATAAACAAAAAGGCGAGGCAATAAGCATGTACTTGTATTTATACTTATGTTCAAGTAAGACAACACAGCCTAAGTTAACTGTGCTGATCATAAGGTGGATGATAAGATGGCACACCGGTTGGCTTACGTTTTGCACTTAAGACACGTGTAACCGTAACGTAATGCTATTACGTGCTATTTCCTAATAACTCAGTTCTTATAATTAAATAAAATTGTTATTAATAAAAAAGATAGCAACAATGATAATATTATAAATTTCTCTCATAATGACGAAGTCTGCTTGGAAAATTAAATTATAAACTTTCAAGCAGTGAAATTAAAAAGGTCAAGTTTATTCCTCCCGCTCATGAATAATACTTTATTCTGAGATTGGGATATTTTATAATCTATCATTAAAATAAATATTAATACTATTTGCAAAGATAATTGGAACAAGAGAGAAACAGTTAATTGTTATGTTAAGTACAGACTAAAGTCGTTTGTTTATTTTCTTTATGTAAAAAGATGAGAAATGTTACTCATTAAAAATGAAATAACCCTCAGAGGAGACCCACAAAGGGAAATTTCGATTTTCTGATTTCCCCCTCCAGTTTTTTCGAAAATTCAAAAAAATTATCTGCTCCAAATTGGTTTCGAATCGGTTACTATTAGCCCGTGCCTCAAAGGCCATGAAGTTTCTCAATGATTTAACATGGGAAAAAGGCAGCTTTCTTTAACCTAACAATAAGATGTGAAAGCCATTATACACTGAGAAAAATGTTTGTTTAAATCAAACAAATTTTGTTTGAATCAAACAAATTCTTTCTTTGATATAAGGTCAAAAAAATGTTTGTTTGATTTAAATAAATTTTTTGTTTGTCCTTATTTATTTGGTTCAAACAAATTTTTGGTTAGTTTAAATAAATCTCTTATTCAAATTGAGTGAAGTTCTTGTTTACATTAAATATATATATTTTTAAATTAATTATAGATTTTTTTCAAGTGAAGTAAATCTTTTTTTTGCACTTAAGGCCATGTTATACATTAGTCACGTGACCTAGCCAGTCCTGAGATCGATATTTTTTGTCCCATATTTAAAAATAAAAGTTAAAATAGAGCGGAAAAAATTTGGGAAAATATTAATAAATATAAATGGACAGTGTGTGGTAAAGCATGGAGTTGGAGAAGAAAAAAAAGTTATTATTGCAATAACAAATATCGACCGGCAATCAAGCGATCTGCATTATCGACAGTGCTGAAACCATGGATATATCAAACATCAATTTGTTTATTTGCACCAAACCAGCAAATATTATCAAGTGTAATTTTTCCAACCGATGTTTGCATCATTTTCCTCAAGACATGTCAGCCAGAACCTCAAAAATGTTTCATTGGGAACATTGAAAATTGGTTACAGAGTTCTACAGCACGGTTGGTATTTTTGTGAATTTCCTTATTCATTACATTTTTTTCTTCAACATATCGAGCCAAATGTTGTATACAAACGCAGATTACAGTTTTCTGATGTTTTCCCCAAAGTTTCAACTCGATATCTCATTTTGTGTGGACATGAGTTGTTGCACAAAAAATGCCGATATTGCTCCGGTTTTAATTTCTTCAAAAATTTTTTTTTCTAAATTTCGTTCCAAATGTGGTATACAAACGTACATTATTGTTTCCTGAGGCTTTCCCCAAAATTTCAACTCGATATCTCATTCGGTGTGGACGTGAGTTGTTGCAAAAAATATTATCGATAATTTAGGTCACGTGACTCATGTATAACATGGCCTTAACCTTAAACTTGAGCATCCTTTATAAAAATAATGAATAAGGTCGATAATATGTTTTTTGTTAATCATAATTATAGTTATATACGTAAAAGCAGGAACATTTACTCAATCCGAATGTTTACCCTCGTGAAAAGAAAGACCAACTTTAGATCACAGTATAGGCAGGTATAGTCCTGCCCCGGCAGTTTGAACCCCCAATATCCCATCATTATTAAGCTCATCACGAGTCAGGACCATAACTATGGAGGGAGGGACAGAGTTCCATAAATATAACGGAAACTGGTTAAAGCCTCTAGATCTCATAAATGCTCATAAATCAGCCCAGGTTCTTTAGGACTTTTAGGTATAGCTAATCTGTTGATACAGACAGCTATCCTTATTTCAGAGAGAGAGAGTGGTGTCTATTTCAATGCCCTCAAAATGAGGCAGGTATAAGCTGAAGGGAAAAGACCAGAAAAAGACCAAACGTGGTTTGAAACTGGTCTAAAAGTGATCTTAAGTTGGTCTTTCTTTTCACGAGGGTACTTCTGTTTAATTTTTAATTGTGCTTCTCATTTCTGAATTAGAAAATCATAAAATAGAATAATCAGAACTGAACCAGAGTTAGACATTTAAATTGAACAGATATATTAGTGTTCCTGCTTTTAAGTTTACTGAGATAATTACAATTGATAAAAAACATTATCGATTGCATAAATCATCTATATAAAGAAAGGAGGTTAGAAATGAAAAAGACTTACTCACCTGCGAAATCTTCAATTATATCCAAGGTAAAGCTCCAAAATTCAAGTAGTTCCATTACTAGAAATATTGCGTACATTTTTCATTTAATTTTAACTTTTCCAGTGAATCAGAACCGTTAGAATCACACAACACTGAAAAAAAGAACAATTCCATCAAATCAATCAAAGGATCAATCAATTTAGATGTTAGGTTAGTACCGCAGGGAAACCTACCGGCAGCGCCTTAGCACGCCTAGCAGCATTTTATAGCACTGCATTGCATTATATTTTTTGTTTGAATCAAATAAATATTTTTATGAATTCAAATAAACAAATTTTAAACAAATGCATTGTTTAATAAAAGCCAATTTTTTGTATGAATTAAACAAATTGTACTGAACAAATTATTTGTTTCAATCAATGAGGCAAATATTTTCCATTTCTTAAAATTAAAGAAACCTTTTTTTAATTGAAACAAAAAATTTGTTTCTTTCAATGATATGAATTCAAACAAATTTTGTTGTTTGATTCAAACAAACATTTTTCTGAGTGTATGTTCCAATTGATTCCGCGTTTCAGTATCTTGTTTCGAATTCGTCAAAGAATAAGAATCAATCATAATTTTCAAATTTGAATGACTGAAAAGCAATTTTATGGGTCCCCAAACAATACCCTATAAATGACAAATTTGAATTTGACATAAAATTGAGGTCTTTTGAAATTGTTATTTCTGTAAATCATCGTTAATCAGAAATTAAGAAATATCCAGTAATCTTATTGATTATAATATTATTACTTATTACTTACTTACTTATTACTTATTGATTATAATAATCTCATTGATTAAATAATTTTGGTTTGTTGAACATTTGGTTTTTAAGGTAAGTCGTGAAATGAATCTAGTCTGTAAACTTTGTGAGTTTTTTGATCAATGATAACAATAAAATAATTTGTTTAAATTATTATTTTGTGTGCGTGTTTCTATGGTAACTCGAAAATAAGTTGAGTCGGTCATGGAACTTTAGAGGGATTACAGTCCTAGGTAATGGGCATTATTGATTAAGTTTAGAGTAAGATCAGATAAGAATTAATATTTTTTCGTCGATTTTATATTTTTCTCAAAGATCGTGTTAGATGCGAATTTTTTTTGCAATTTTGATTACATTCAAAAAAAAATTTTGTTAGGTAGATTTTAAAGAAACACATAATTTTTTAACAAAAAGGGTTGACGTTCATTCATCAAATGTGGTAAGGATTACAAATAATGAATTTGAAAATTTTGTAATTTTCAAGAGTTTTTATCACAATACTGCCGTCCAAGATAAAAAGATACGTAAGTGACTTTTCTTAACTTTTTCAAATATTATGAATATAGTTACTTAATACGTACGATATTTGTTCATTTTGACAAACAGAAACGATTAATGTATTTAAAAACACTTTATGAACAAAATCGATTCATGTATAATTTATCATGCCTATATGGCCAAATAAAATTATGTTATACAGATATATGTTAGTTTGTTTCACGTTTATAAGGAAAAAATTCTCAATTTTTAAAATTACACCAATATTTAAACCGTCAAATGTATTTATTTCGATGAAATAAATCTACTGAACTATATAAAAACCTTCTATGACTTATGAATATTAAAAATGAACAATAAGTAATAATAAATAATAATAAATAATATATAAGCACAAGCGATATCGCCTTTTCCATCCTCCAAGACTTTACAATCCTGAATCCCCTTTTACATAAAAAAAAAAATTGATTAGCAGTTTGAACTCGAAAGTTCATTGCCTCATTACCCGATTCGGGTAGTGTTTCTAGGTGGATATTTACTACCAATGTGGGCCCACCACACCCACGACGGGCCAACAGCAACGCAGTATTCCTGAACTGTCACCCATCCAAGTACTAACCGCGCCCAACAATGCTTAACTTCCGTGATCTTACGAGAACTGGTGTTTCCAGAGTGGTTTCGCCGTTGGCCCCCTTTTATATAATAAATATAAAATATAATAAATACAAAACTGTCCTCTATGAGGAAGCAGATTGATACGAAAATGATCATGATATTTAAGATACACTATATAATTAACGCGCCCAAACTACTTTGCACCAATTTTTTTATTTTGTTTACATTTTGTATTTTTGCCCTTTTTCGGCAGATTGGAATATTGATAGATACTACTTTGTTTTAAAAGTATACTTTTTACTCTTTCAAGTGTTAGAACAAATTTATTTAATTTGCATAAAAAGTGTATTTTCTTTAAAAAATTTTAATTTCTTTTATTTCTTTTATGTGTTTTTCACAAAGAGAAAGGAGAAAATGCATTCTCAAAATAAATTAAAGAATTAAAATAAGTTATTTACACAACTTAAATTTGTTTAATAATTTAAGATTATTCTTAGAAGAAAAGTAGTAGGTAAAAATATGCCAATTTATCGAAAAGTGGCCAAAATGAAATATTTAGACAAAATAAAATTGTTTGAATAATTTTAATTTTTTTTAACATTTAAAAGTATTTTAAGAAAAAAAATATTAGTTAATATATCAAAATAAATACAAAATAATTGTGAAATTATTTAAACAAATGAATGCACACCGAAACGTTGATAGAGTTTTGTAAATGTTTTTTGGTTGTGATTTAAAATAAGGCTGCGTCTGGTCATCCTGAAAAATTGGGAGAGTTGGAAAAGGGGATGGACTAGTCGTCCCGAAAATTCGGGACGACTAGCCAAGCTTATGAAGAATATTGGGCTACATTGTTATCCCGAATTTCGGGACGACGAGACGCTTCGTTAAAATAAATAAGAATGAAAAAAGTTACGGGTAAAAGGAAGGGGATTTGGAGGTAGACTTCATTTTTTTTTAAATGAATTCAGACATTTAAGAATGTGTTTTCCAAATTTGATCTTGGATTCTTGGTTTTTTTAAATTCCAAAAACTTCGTAGTTAAATTTGAATGTTGGACGTTGAAGAATTGAAATTTTTATTCATTCTGAATTCAGTATCTTAAATTTTCATTTTATTGTTATCATTTATTAAAAAACTCATAACGCCTAGAAAATACATTCATTTCGCAATTTACCTGAAAGAATAAAATGTTTAAACAAGCTTAATTTGCTTAAAAAATTGAAAATTAGTATACAAATTAGGGAGTATTTTTAATTTACCAATTGAGGATGATTTATGAAAAAACTATTTCAAAATACGTTAAGAAAGCACCGTATTACGTCATATTCAAATTTTTTGATGTTCTTTGGAGACCCATAAGAGTTTCTTAAAATCATTCAACTTTAAAAGTTATAATCAACTCTTATTCTTTAACGAAATCTGCACAATATACTGAAACGCCGAATTATTTGTAACTAGGGGTGTTCAAAATTGATGGCCGCCAACCCGCATTCAACCTGACAACCCGCATTCAGCCTGCCAACCCGCATTCGGCCTGCCAACCCGCATTTAACCCGAAAAACCCGCATTCAGCCTGCCAACCCGCATTCAACCCGCAAAACTCGCAAACGCTTAATCAATTCACAATGAACTTAAAAACCTGAAAAGCTTTGTAAATATAAGATTAACCGAGCTAAAACTAAAAGATTTGAAAATTTATCAAAATTTATCAAAATTTTGGAATGTTGAAATTTTTTTTGAAATTTATCTAAGTTTTTAAAATTTATGTACATTTTGGAAATTTTTCAAAATTTTGGAAGTTTATAAAAGTTTTCAAAATTTTCCAAAAATTTTCAAATTTTCAAAATTTTGATGAATTTCCAAAAAATTTCAAAATTTTGATAAAGATCAAAAATATTAAAAAATGTATGGGGGCGCATGCGCAATAGATCAGTCTGCTTAACTCGAAGTCGTCGCTCATTGGATTCACTTTCTTCCCTAGGCCAAAAAGTAGATTATTGTAAAATTTCTAAATGCGGTTTGATTGCGGATTGAATGCGCGTTCGCGGGCTGAATGCGGGTTGTCGGGTTGAATGCGGGTTGTCGGGCTGAATGCGGGTTGTCGAGTTGACTGCGGGTCGGGTTATTATTTTCTTTTGCACATCCCTATTTGTAACAAATCATCACGTTTAAATCGTAGAATAGCAAAAAACTGCCTCTTTCCAATGTTAAATCAATGGGAAACTTCACGGTCTTTGAGGCACGGGTTAATATCAACAGATTTGACTCGGAGATCATTTTTTTGAGTATTCGAAAAAAACTGAGAGTGATTGCAAAAAAATTCTAAAAGTGAAAGATAAGGGCCATGGTTTTTACATTGAAAGTACATTGACATATACTTATTAAATAATTAATAAATTAGAGTTACAATAATGTATTAATATTCATTTAAATTTATTATACATAATACGCTTTCATACATATGGTAATTCATTCCATATTAAATAATTTAGTAAAAAAAAGAAGAGTGAAACACTTTTTATTTAAATGTTTTTTCCAAACTGTAAAATGAGATCAAAGAACTTATATTACATACATTGAAACAATGGTCCAAAGCTTGTTAGAAGCGACCTTAGCGGCCTCTATGCGTGAGGGAACGCAGCTTACATGATAGTCGGATCTATCGCTCATTTGGTTTCCTAGCATCCTAGATGGTATTCATGACTAGCCCCTATATATCGGCGCTTGTTAAATAAGGAAACGAAACAACGACGATGCCAATCTATAAATACACTTTGCCAAGTCCAGGAACAGAAAATATCTCGACTGGTTACCGATCGTTTTTTCATCCGCATTGGTAAGGAACTCGCTACTCCCGGAAGTGCAAATTAAATGATCGACATAATCACCGTTTCGAGAGATTCTTAAGTATCAATCCATCTGGACCCCATTAACTTAGAATCGAAGCTGAGACCGAAATAGATAACTTATATCATGCTCCTATTCCGGAACTAAAGTATTCTCTATTCGCCTACATGTATTACTTAGTTTCATACATACCTATTTGTATATTTACATTATTTTTAATTACTTTGAAGAGAAAAATCGTGAGTTCAAAATCTCATGTAGAAATTTTGCCCAAGCCCAAGCTAGGGCCACACCTGTCAATAAAACTATAGGTACTAGCTTTGTAGGTAAATAATTGCATCCTCATCTTTCAGATTTAAAAAAGATTTGGTATATCTGGCCGGGCACAAGTCTAGCTTGTTGTTTAATGCAAAGTTAAATTTGCATAATATGCAACGAAATCAAGCTAACTGAACTCACATTTTTTTCTACATTCTTCGATAATGGAAAACTACTAATTTCTTAGTGAAAATATATTATGAATTTATTTAGGGATTTTCATATTAATTAAAAAAAGGTTATAGGAATGGAAAACGTGACAAATAGAAAAGTTGAGTAAAATAACGCCATTGTGTAACATTTTTAACTTTATTGAAACAATAACAAGGCAATATTGTCATACTGATAAATAGGCTATACGCGTCACCTCCATCAACATAACGCATTTACAAGGTACTGCTTAAAAATAGAAAAATAATTATTATTTACAAACTTAATCTTCAAACTCACAGAAACACCTGGAAATGCTACAGGCGTTGATCCTTTCAATTCACGTCCATCTTTTTATATCTAAAACAATCGACAAGATAATTCCACTAATTGAGTAGTAACAAAAATCATTAAAGAATTAGTAATTATTTTAGCTAATTGACTTATTAAAATAAACTTGTGATTTTTTGCTTCCTCAAAAATGAAAGTTTCAAGTCGTACTGATTTCAAATTTTTTAAAATAGGTTTAAGTACTGTCTATACAGTCAAACCTCGTTTATCGGGACACTCATTTATCGTGATCTTCACTTATCGGGATCTTGCAACCTCGTTTATCGGGACATATTGTTTCCCTTCCAACCACCGCTCCTTATACATAAGCACTTGAAGTGGGGTAAGGTGAGAGCGTGGGGGGAGTAGCGGAAATTTAAAATTCTTTTTGATCACATGCACTTCTTGCGTTGTACATAACCAAACATAACCCGTAAATAGCAACACAGCAAGGTGTCATGGCAACCCGTTTTGAGGCTGGGGGTAGTAGTGGGAGACCCCTCCGAATCCCGATAAACGAGGTGTTTACATTTCGAGGGCGTCCCGATAAACGAGGTTTGACTGTACCAGCTAAAATATACATAGTATGATGTATTACGTTTTTCTTGTCGTCAAAATATCTGCAGATTGTGTATAGACAAAGTGATGCAATTTAGTAGACGTATTCCATCCTTGAACATCTCAACACAGACACAAGGATTTTGAAAACATAATTAATAAAAAATTAATTCAAATAATTAATAAATTAATATTAAATTTTCATAATTTAACTCTCATCTATGTACCAAAAAATACTCGTCGCGTAAAAATGAATCGATAGACTATTGTGCTAGTAATAATGCATTAGACTGAAAAGTAATGAAATTGTATTAATTTATAATTTTGAACAAGTTATTAATTTGAATATAATTATTTAATCATTACACAAATGCTTCCTCTTTGAGGAAGTAAATCTTATATTTTCTTAATGACGAAGCAAAGTGCTGATGAAATTATGATGATAATACAAGGGGGGAATACACAACTTCTGCAATCACTGCAATTTTACAGTGCAATCATGCAATCGGTGCACACTGAACTTTGAAGTCATATACCCCTCGCGATAATACAAAAAATACAACTTTACAGCCAGTTTACTATTTCATTAGTGATATTTAAAAAAATTACTATATGATTAGTCAAACAGTCAGTTATTTTCCATCTTCATATGAAAATTTGCATTGACACTGCGTGAAGAATTAGGCACTGAGCAAAAATTTTAAATCAAATTGTGGTCATTTTAATAATAAAAGTAAATGAAAAACCACGTCAGACAATTAGGTAAAATACGCGTTGATGCTTTTCGAGTAGCGGTCAGCGATCTTCTGCCAAACAGGGAGAGGAAAGAGGTACCGGCGACAACCGGGGCCTCACAGGTACCTACCCTCTCTTCTCGCTCATATTACCACCCCCTAGAATCCTAGATACTTCGTCTCAGAAATCACATCTGGAGTAAATCTGGTTAACCCTTGGGGAATTTCGCTCGGTCTACTGACAATTTAGTCATAAGTTTTTAAATCCCTTCAATAAACCGGCCAGTACGTACACCAAGGTTAATCATCTCAGGGCTCATAATTTTCATTTCATTTAATTTTTAATTTTCAAAGCACTAAAAATAATCCTTGATAAAAGATTGCTACAATAGAAAATTTAATTAAAATTTACACATGAAATTATTGTTGCAAATAAATATTTATATCAGCCAGTGAAATATGAACCAAATGAAAAAACGTTGTTATTGATTAAAAGAAAAAAGATATTTGTGTTCAAAAACTAGGTAGTTGATATAGTCAAAATTGATTTTAAGTTGGAAAAATATTTCCTTCAAACAAATTAAAGTCTATCGGTTAACATAAAAGTTTTTCTTAATTGGAAGATGTGATTCCTTGTTTTAAAGGTGATCCCTACATTTTATCAAATATCTCTTGGTAACAAAGAAATTGGTTTTTAATGTGAGGAAATATTACTGTGACCCTAAAATTTTATTCAGAATAAGCATGTAAAGAAGTTGATAAAATATTAATTGATTCCAAGAACCAAATTCATGCTGTGAAGGAAAGAGAGAATTATTTCAAAACTAACGTAATTTATCAAAGTAAACGCAGCTTTAAATTAAACAAATATTACATTGACCTACAAAAATACTACCATTGTTTAAAACATTTGAATAGTTGGAATGCAAAAATTTTAATGTAGCATCTGTTCAGAAGTTTAATGTAATAATAATAATAATAATAATAATAATACCGAAGGTGTTCTCGCGTTGTCGTCGCGGTAGGGCTTGAGCTTTCCTCTCATGAATTTCACGGCTATATTGGCTGTAGCATTGCTACTGATAGGGTTGACAGGCAGAGAACGAAGATGCCCCCTGGAGCCACCGCTGGGTGCCACAGCATTCAGGACGGTGGTGATGGTGAGCTGCGAGATGGTCAGACAGATGTCACTAATCAAACAGCTGGCCAGCAAGAACATCTGCGACATACGGCAAGCAGTGAAACATCAAATGTGCCTGCTGAGGATGCTTTGGCTGGCGTTAGTTATTTGCAGCCAACCACCTCAACAGAAATACCGTGGAAGAGCATCAAGTGGGATACCACAATGAATGAGGAATTAATGCGTCTCTATTATGAAAGTGCGAAGTTTTAAACCCTACGCGAAAAAGGATACAATTTTGGAACGAAATTTGCTGCAAAGTATTCTCAAATAGAGAAAGTCACACTAAGAGATCTTATTGCTAAGGTGAAGGACATCAGGACTAATCTACACATTTCAGAAGATTGAGCAATGGAAATTGAACAACAGGCTGATTTGGCGTGGAAAAACGACGGCAATGAACGTCAGTTAGAGGAAGCTGCGTCACATGAACCAGCAGCGGCAATTGATGTTCTTCCTCAACCTGGTGATGATCCAGCACCACCACATCCTCCAGAGGTAGATGGCCTAATACAACCAGAGCCAGAAGCAGAGGTTCAACAACCGAGAAGGCGATTAAAATGGACATACCATATGAACATAGATGTAATGTACTTTTATTTTTTGGCAAAGAAAAGTGGGCAAAGTGTAAGAAGAGAACATCATCGACTCTTCTCTTACTTGAGTACCCAGAAGTAGCCACACGTATAAACGAGCAGAATCTAGTAGATCAAAAACGCTCAATATCTGTAAACAGATGGTTTTCGGCTGTTGAAATAGCTGCCATCGAAATGGAAGTGGAACAGCAGCTTCCTGTTGATGAACTTCCCTTGGAAGATGTGGACAACGAAGACCTTATTGAAGCTGAAGACATAGGTGCTGGGGATAATGAACATCAAGTACCAGATCCACTAGAACCACATCCGGACATTAATAACGTTGATAAAAACAGCGAGATCCCAGAAAAACTACAGCACCTTGAAAGAAATTTTGGTCATGCTTTACTAGAGTTCATACATGTAGAACCAACACAAAGGCATTCTCTGCCCAAGATGAACATCACAAATGATCTGCGTACAATAACAGAACACCTGAACAACAAGGTTTTACCTATGCATTTAAACGCAACACAAACTGTGTTAGAGTTGCAAACTCTTGTACACTGTCCAGCTGTGGCAACCGTTAGAATGTTGGGTTGCAGACCTAGGCCTACAGATTATAGACTCCTAACGGCAGAGACTTGACATTTTCACTGCTAGACTGCGTCGGTACAAGAAAAGTAGTGCAAAAAGGCAACAAAATCGAACCTTTCAAGCAGATGAAAGAAGGTTTCAGCGTGAACTGAGTGTAAAGCAAAATAAACAGCAAGACACCGAAGTTCCTCAATTGGAAGACATGACTAACCACTGGTCGGGTGTTTGGGGAAGAAATAACAGAAGCAATTTGGACACTGCGTGTTTTCCGCTAGAGAAAGCATGAGCAAGCAATAACCCTGAAATTGAGCTGACTAACATCACAGCTTCAGATGTTTGAACGGTTTTGACAAGGGCAACTAACTGGAAAGCTCCAGGTCCGGACATCGGGCACAACTTCTGGTGCAAGTACCTAACAAGTGTGCATCCTGCGTTGGCAAGGTATTTTCAGAAGATCATCAAACAGCCAGATCTGATTACAGGCTTTATGTGCAAGGGTACTACGTATATGTTGCCTAAAAAACTAAACGCTCAAAATCCATCTAAATTCAGACTGATAGTCTGTCTTCCAACAATTTATAAATGCCTTACAGCCATCATTGCAGATAAGATATATTTTCACTGCGACGAGAATGAGATCCTAACAGAAGAACAAAAAAAATGTGGCAAAAACTCCCAGGGCCGTAAAAGTCTAGTCACCATAGACGCTGTTGCCATGACGCAGTCTCGTAAACATCAAAGAAACTTGCACATGGCATACATTCACTACAAGCAAGCGTTTCCTTCCGTACCACATGACTATTTGCTTGAAGTCTTAAAAATATACAAAATCTGCCCACGCATCATCGACTTTCTAAGTCGTGCGATTATGTTTTGGGGTTCAAGGATCAAGTACTTCGATCATGGACAACCGAGGATGACTAGATTAATACGCATTACGACGGGTATCTTTCAATAAGACTCCTTTAGTGTATTGTGGTTCTGTTTAGCGTTGAACCCATTGAGCAAAACACTAAATAGCATGTCTCATTGGTTCCGAATACATGATAACAAGAATGGTCATCAAGTGACCCCTCTTCTGTACATGGATGTCCTGAAGCTATACGCTAGTTCGGACCAGAAACTGCAGCAAGTGATCGATGTCACAAAGCAGTTTTCCAATGATATCTTCATGGAGTTCGTACTAGATAAATGCAGAACAGTGCATTTAACCACGGAAGAATTAGGAACCGCAGAACTAGAGAACGATTTCGAGAATCACATCGAGGCAAAGGTTGAGGGCGAGTCATATAAATACCTGGATATTCTCGAATCTAAGAGTATTCAGCATACGATAGTTAAGAAAAGCCTAACGAGTGCCTTCACTACAAGACTCAGATTGGTTTTGAAGAGTTCTCTTAACTCGGCAAACAAGATCAGGGTAACCAACACCTATGCCATCCCTGTCCTCACGTACTCCTTTGAGCTCATCAAATGGTCGAACACAGACCTCGAACGATTAAACAGAATCATCTGCGTAGGAATGATGAAGCACCGAATGTACCGCAGTAATTCGGCGTCTAAAAGGGTAGTTCTACCACGACATAGAGGGGTAGGGGAGTTGTAGATGTCAGGAAACTGTGTAAGTCACAAGTTATACAGTTGCGAGACTATTTTAAGAGCAAGCGAGATGTTACGCTTCACAAAACCATCTGTAAGGCGGATCTTGACTATACGCCCTCGAATTTGTCCTCAGAGGAAGCCTTGAATATCAGGACAGAAACCAGAGAGGCATTAGAAACGCAATGGAGACAGGAAGCCATCCACGGCGAGCACCCCAAAACGTTAGATCAATATGAAGTGGATAGTGAGGCATCCAATATTTTTCTGAGAAAGGGAGTCCCGTATCCAGAAACGGAAGGATTTGTCATTGCGATTCAGGACAGGGTTGTCAACGCCAGAAATTATCGCAAACACGTCTTTCATCAAGACGTGGTTCACCGGTGCCGATTATGTGGAGATACCAATGAATCCATCGAGCACATTATTGATCGTTGTCGCATAATGGCTCAAAGAGAATATACACAAAGACATAATGATGTGGCGGGCGTTATACATCAACAACTTGCCTTAAGCCTAGAACTCTTAACAGAATGGATGCCTTTCTATATATACATTCCAATGCCCGTTTTAGAAAACGAAGATTACATCTTATATTGGGATGTTACTATCCAGACGGATCATTACATTCGAGCCAGTCGACCCGACATCGTGATGCGAGAAAAAAAAGGTGAAAGAGTCTACATCATCGACATTGCTTGTCCACTTAACCGAAATTTGCAGGCAACCTATAAAACCAAGATCCATAAGTATAGCGAGCTAAGGCATGAAGTACAGACAATATGGAGGAATGTGAAACATGCATCTATTCATCCTATTGTGATTTCGGCTACAGGCAATGTGCACGCAAGATGCACTGAATATCTTGAACATTTAGGAGTCAGTAGGGTACTGGCAGCAGCTCAGAAAGCGGTTTTATGAAACACCTGTCGCATTGTGAGGAATTTTCTAGACCATCAGGAAGCAAGTGACTAAAAACTTGTGGAGTGGCAGATGGTAGCTCTAAGAAAGCATCCAGAGGTGACTGTTGTATACTCGCGGCCGCTGTGTATGGATTACAGCGGTAAAATACGAACTTCAAACTACACCATGCTCCTAATTTTGTACCTACAATATCATCGCAGAAGATTTCAGACATCGTAATAAATTAACCTATAAAATCCTCATCTCATCCGTCACATGACTTAGTCCGTGGCTATGATAAAAACCGGGTTCACCCGAGAACAAGTT
>CAKNYM010043167.1:8117-25467 GCA_932195095.1 Andricus curvator | reverse complement strand
ACCGCAAGCAGAAACCCAAAATGTGCGTGTGTTAAAAACGGCCCTTGAAAAGAGGTATCGCCAAATTCTCAGAAAAATTTGGGCTTCCGAATTATTTGGGAAGCATAAGACCCAGGCGACCAATATGCGGGCCGTTTCGCTACTGCTCTACACGTTTGGTGCAGTAAAATGGAACGTCGATGAGTTGAAACAACTTGACCGAAACACACCCAAGATGATGACAATCCTGAGAAGTCATCATCCTAGATCTTCCGTACCTCGAATATACCTTCCTCGAGATGAAGGAGGTAAAGGCTTGCTAAGCTTGGAGTGTCTTCATCGAAGAACGGTTCTGGCTACAGCCTGTTCAGTTCTAAATAGCACAGATTCTCTTATGCTACCCGTACATCAACATGAAGTCGTCAATGCTGCGGCGTTTCTATACCGTGTCGCAGATAGGGCCGCAGAAGAGCTTGGCCTCCCATTTGATTCGAGCGACACTACACATGGCCTAGCATCACTAACACCCCTGGTGCTCGAAAGTCGTGTACAGGTAGCAGAATATTTACTTTTACTAAGAGAACATGCTGAAAAGCCCCTTCATGGTAAATTCTACGGCATTATACGTAGAGAAGAGCTATCGGTGGGTCAGTCCAACATGTTTCTCAAGTCTGTTGGATTGAGATCGGAGACTGAGGGATTTCTTTTTGCCTGTCAATACGGCATAATAGACACCTTAGTTTAGCGCGAGCGTATAATGAATGTAGCTATAGGCGATACCAACTGCCGAGCGTGCAAGCAAGAGCCAGAAACACTTGGACATGTTCTCAGTGGATGCTCAAAGTATGCACGCTACGGGTACATAGAGAGACACAATGCGGCTCTAAAAGTGTTATATTACCATCTTAGGCACTTCTATCGTGTTGATCTATTGCCCGTCTTGTCATACGCCCAGGGGAAACTCGAGTCCGTTTCGGAGAATGATCAGTGTAAAATCTACTGGAATTTCTCATTCTCCACCACTCAACGCATCAGTGCTACAAAGCCTGATATTGTCCTCCAAGATCTGAAGACGAAGATCATTTACGTGATTGAATTCTCGGCACCAGCCGATGTTAATATCACGGCAAAGGAGGAAGATAAACGGGCTAAATACCAAGCACTTCTTTTCGATCTGAGAACAAAGAACATCGAAATATCTTAAGTAATTTCGGATAAGAAAGCGTTTGTAACAAATTTCTCTATATTGCATTTCTGTCGATCGAGTAAGTTTTTCAGTGTAGCATTTGAAAAGACATTCCTTAAATTACAAAAAACATCCAAATATCTTAAGTAAGAACCCCGCACAAAATACCAAGAAAAAAACGTTCAGTCGTTTAAGGTTGAACTGCCTGGAATGTATTCTTTAAGGTGTGCCGAATAAAAGTTCTTATGTGCACTAGGTCCCAAAAGTTCTTTAGGTTTCGAGTTACAGGCACTTGAAGGTTATAAAATGACGATCTTTATATTATATGATTTTCAACATTCTGAGCGTTATATCACCTGCAAGTGCCTGTAACTCGAAACCTAAGGACTTTTGGGACCTAGTGCACATTAGAAGTTTTATTCGGGACACCTTAAAGAATACATTCCAGGCAGTTTAACCTCAAACGACTGAACGTTTTTTTCTTGGTATTTTGTGCGGGGTTCTTTCGGATAAAAAAGCTTTTGCAAAAAATTTCTCTATATTGCATGTATAAAACTAATTCTCTGTTGCTATATTAGGAATCGACTGAATCGCCCAACCTCCATAACTGCAGTTAATGTTTTTAAGCGTTTACAAACTTCAAGGCCTACATGATTCACATTTCATTCGGTCGCTTGACTTCTACGCATTTTATATGTGTATACTGTATAGTGACATACACGTGTGGGGAACATCATGCAGGCCATAGTGACACACATAAGAACCGCAATACTGATATCAAATTGCCTAGAAACTCGAGCTGATTTAATGTTCCGCCATGTTTGTTGCTAAATACGTGGTATCGCGAATTCTATGCAAAAGAAAATGATGTTCAGTATACTTTTGGTCCCGGCCTTTTAAAGAGTTGAAAGCAAATCAAATTCCAAGGTGAAATCTCAAAAAAGACCTTTACGGTCGTTTGCAATGATTGGTCGACTTAGGAAGGGTGAAGTGGGGCTAGTGTCTTCTCGTGAATAATGTGAGTGCTGGACATCTTTTTTGCACGAACCCATCTGGGCACCTCGTCGGCCGGTGGTACAACTATGCACATCGTGGGCCAGTGGTACAACTGTGCACGTCGAAATTTAGATGTGAACAGATGGGCCGGTGAGGACACGGACGTGTACATATAGGACACTTCCAACTTTATATGTCTCAATTATTACGATCAGATTTTCAACTTAGAAGTCCACGTGCACAGATGGTATACTGCCAACTGTGCACACTGTGCACGTCGAAATTTAGACGTGTCCAGATGGGCCAGTGAGGACACGGAGTTCAAAGTTGAACGTGCACAGTTGGACACGTGTAAAGTTGCTCCGTGCAAAGAAGTACCCTTCCCGAATGAGGCAATCATGTGATTGAACTTTCATATATTTTGATCAAGTTATTAAAGAGTCTTATATGAATAAAGACATATTTTGTCATTTAATGTGCGAGATCAAAATTTTAAGGTTTAATTTAAATTTACAATAAATACCAAACTATCAGTTTCGATCAAAAGCTATATTATAATTATATATACCCAGGAAACAAGGATCTGTTAAATGGGAATTATTTTAATCGGAGAATTTAACAATGCCGATTTACGTGAATTTTAGTCATTTCAATCGGTTGTCATTCAGCCACCACCAATTCAGGCAAATCTCGTTGAATTATTTTTTAGTTTTTTAAATCGGAACATTTACTGGCTAAGTTGGCTGAAATACATATAAAAAACTCCGCCGGTAAATGTCGTTTCGATGGTTCCGAAGAAAAAAAAGACAAATAATTAAAGGAAATTTGCCTGAATCGGACGTAGCTATGCCGTCGAATTTACCAGGAAGGGGCTTGTCAGCATGTTCTCTTAGTAGAAGCGTATGTTCTGCTTCCTGTACACGACTTTTGAGCACCAAAGGTGTTAGTGATGCTATGCCATGTGTAGTGTCGCTGGAATCAAATGGGAGAACAAGCTCCTCTGCGGCCTTATCTGCGGCACGGTATAGGAGCGCCGTAGCATTGACGACTTCATGTTGATTTACGTGTCGCATAAGAGAATCTGTGCTATTTAAAACTGAGCCGGCTGTAGCCAGAACCGTTCTTCGATGAAGACACTCTAAGCTTAGCAAGCTTCTGCCCCCTTTATCTCGAAGGAGGTATATTCGAAGTACGGAAGATTTAGGCTGATGACTTCAATGGATTGTCATCAACTTGCGCGTGCTTCGGTCAAGTCGCTTCAACTCATCGCCCTTTTTCCAAGGGCCGTTTTTGACAAACGCACATTTTAGGTTTCCGCTTGCGGTATTGCAAGATATTTATAAAAAAACCAACATAAAACATAAACATTATGTGGGAAGTTGTAGGCTCCGGAAACTACAATCATGGTCTCTCATCAACCAATCCCGACGGAACTGGAACGTGTACGTCATCCGCTTCTGCTCCTTCTGTCCTAGAAGGTAAGCAAGAGCGGGAAATTTACGCGAGATAACATCGTGCAACACTGTTCCTTGGAGTCAGGTCTCTTAGCCGCGGATGACCTTACGCGGCAGACGGGACAGTTGCAGATAAAGGTTTCACCTCTGTATAAATTTTTAGAGCTACCAATCTTTGTAGAAGAACACATAACATTATTATTATTATTATTATTATTATCACATTCACAACGTATGTGATGAGCTATCACCAAATGAAAATCACACTTTCGACCATGAGGGTTGGCGCCAATCCTCATGTTGGTCAAGTGTTTTCTCAGATGGCAGTGTCCAGTAAGCATCCCTACTACGACATTAATCTGCCTTTTTTTCATATTTAAGAGTCCATTAGTCGTCTTAGTACATGTACCAGATAGGAAATTCTTAGAATGCACCGCTCTGTTGGTTCCCTTCCAATATCTCGCAAGTTCCTCCGATAGCCGATGTGTACGAAATACCGCAGTAGGCTTCCAGGCCAACCAGGGGCTGTGAAGCTCCCATCTTAGCCAGTGCATCTGGTTTCTCATGACCTTCAATATCTTCATATCCGGGAACCCAGATCAGACTGACACCGTTTTTACCGGCAACCTTAAGAAGATCTTGAAGACAACTCCAGACTAGTCTGGAAGTAAACTCTTCAGATTTATGTTAAGAGCCTTGAGTGCTGCCTGGCCTTTATAAGCCCTCTTACAAATTTCCTCCATGCAAGCTTTAATAACTATTATTTAGGACTGAAAAACTGTAGGGATTTTGCCTAGCGATGTTGTTATCTCAGCCCTGGGCTTCTCCCCATAGATTTCGGTCGCTGTTTCCAAGGAGTGATGCTTAAGGATTTAATTAGTCGTCCCAGCCATTTCACCGGAAGGCAATGTTAATGCCTTCAGTTGAAATGACTAGTTACCCCTCAAGGTTCTTTAAAGTCTAGGTGTATATTGTCGATTCCCTGACAATGCCCCTCCATATTTCCCTTACGGAATTTTGTATCTCATTATTATATCTTGTTAAGGTTGTCCGGTCTGTCTGTCCTTGTCCCTGTCTGTTTTCTTAATACGAAGAGGACCATTGTCCTCATACTCTTTGTTCAAACCTTTTTGTAAGATGTCGACAGTAAATCCTATTTGTTCGATAGACTTGATTCTGCCCTATGTAGCACCCAGCAAACTGTTGAGATCCTCCCAATAAGTATCCCACTCAGTTGCTTTATAGTTCCTATACCTTCGAATCTCAGGTCTATCGGCTGTCAAGGGGAAACATATTTGTTTATGATCCGATAGGGACGTATCCGACGATACATGCTACCCCTTGAACACTTCCCTAATACTTATCGAACATAAGGTCAAATCAATTACTTCGCGACATCTAGATATCACGAAGGTAGATTTGTTACCCCGATTCAATAAAGTTAAATTATTAGTTAAGAGGTAATCTAATAAAGACTCAACCCCTTACTACACCAAGTCGAATGATGTGCGTTAGCATTACATTCGATGACATATGGCCATCCTTTAACGCAGCAGTAGTCCACCAGACTTCCCCATTCCTCAGATGGTGGATCCTGGGAGTAAAATGGTAGGTACGCTGAGAAAATTACCATAGGTTAGCGCCTGCCCCCTAAATGGTGCTCAATCTTTATGGCCACCAAATATCTAGAAAAGAACCTTGGTAATCTAATAAATTTAATATCGCCTCTGACATAAAGTTCTGCCATAGGTGTTTCAAGGTTCTTTTTTAAGGCAAAAGCCGTTAGTTCCGCCCTTGAACGTCTGCTCGAGATAGCAGACGCTCCTTTAGTGCGATGAATGTATATCTGGATAAATTCCAGACTGAAATCCGGAGCTCTGTCTACGGGTGTAACTTTGGTTTTCGAAAGAATCTTCATATTGATCCTCTCCAACCCAGAGTAAGGTCTGCAGTCGATCTTTTTAAGGCTCTCGACCACTCCTGGCCCTGCAGTTATTACAAGTCGGGTAGCTTGACTACAAGCAATGACATCGATAACCTTCCATTCTCCCGTTTTCATTGTTGGGTTTTGGATTGCTATCCATTCAAGTACTACGGTTGGTTCAACGGATACACTGGGAATCCAAAAAGCAGCTTTACTGGACTTGGGAGGTCTTTTCTGTTAATCACTCTGATCTTAGCTTCTACCCAAGGTTGGAATCCGCCAATAGCTTCAATGAGCCAAGTTCGGGACACTTCGTCCGAAGAGATGACGATAGAAGTATAATTTTCAAAGCGGCAATCTTTAATCCTTGGGATGACCTCTCAAGGTTGCACCCCATCGGTTTTCTTCTCTTATTGCCGCTTTAATTGCCCTGACCTGGTCGTCGTCGAGTTTGGTTATTGGAAACCCCTCGGCGACTATGGCCACTTTCAGGTGACTTTGAAGAACCTGGCTATAACAGACTAATGGACTTCTCTGTCGCATCTTCTCCTGTTCCCTGATTTCATTCAGTGTGCTGCTATCAGAATGGCACCTCCTTGGAACTCCCTTCTGATTAGTTGTTGCGTCCGATTCATTTACCAATTGGCGTCTCAACCTCTTCCTAGCAGCATCCGACAATCTAGCTCGTCGTAGTTTTTCCATTTGGTTTGACCCCCCGGAATTAGTATCGCCAGGGTGACTCACAGATGGTTTCACACTTACAGATTCCGAAGTATGTTCTAAGGCTTCTTCGGTAATTTCCATCTTCACAGGGAAGATGCTTTTTTCAGAGGGGTTGTTGTCGACTCACCTGAGTGTTTTGTTTTTGATTTTTTGTTTTTAGAAATCATCTTGTTCCCACAAATAGCTAGGGAAATAAAAGACCCGCCCCAGCAGAGCTTCGCGTACAAGGGTAAGACTGATGACTCGAGGAGGTCGTCCGGTGTCCCCGAGAGGCCGTAAGGACACCTTCGTACCCCTAGGTGCCAAAGTGCCACTGGCACAGTCACTTTATACGCGTGGCTTGGGGGTTGGGGGGCACATTGAGTGAAACACTCAATGAATATCCGTTCGTAGGCCACCGTTTATAGGAATCCTTTCATTTCACCCAGGAGTGCCCGTTTATAGGCATCTTTTTACACATGTCCATAGACATGCAGGCCGAGGTCAGTTTGACCCCCATGTCCCGCACGCTTAAGCCTCCCTAGTGTTTTATTTTATTCGCAAAATTGCAAAAAAAATAGCGAATGAAGCGCGTAATGCTTTGTAAAATTAACACTGAAATAAATGGGGTATACCTGTACCAGTTGTACCTCGCAGATTACTTGTCACGTTTACCTCAAAACTCGTGAGAGAGATAGAGAGAGAGAACTCTTGTCATTTATTTATTATTATTTTTTATTTAAGTTTTCGAACCGTCGAGCCTTGTGGGCGGCGATAGACGAAAAGTTATACTCGTGCGAGCTTCGCAGTATGCGGCAAGCGCGAATATCTAACTTTAAATATAGCGAATTATTATCTACATATGCATGCCTTTTTACGTTAAAAAAAACCGTATTTTATACATCGAACTGTCTCTTGGACAACGATTAGACGAATTTTACATACAGCTGAGTCCATCATTCGATCACTACTATTAAAAAACCATTCAAGGAAAATTTAAAACAAAAATGGTGTAAATACATTCTTTTTAATGTCCATATCTTTGGTTGCAATTAACGGATTTCACTTTTTGAGGTCTGAAATTTTTTGTTATTACATTTAATTTCATATACAAAAAATGTCGAAGAGGAAAACAAAAATTCACTTTTTGCAACACCAAAAAACCAAAATCGCATTTTTGAAAATATGTTTTTGTAAATTATTAGAATTTGTTTGACCGACCGAATGTGTTTGACAATTTCTTTAAGTTTCATAGCGAAACAGTCAGTGGTTCACGAGAAAAAAATTCCCATTTTTGGCATGCTTCTATGCCACTGTGGAACGCAACTATCGCGGACATATCATCGTACCGGACATTGGATTTGAATTTTTTTCTCGTAAACCACTGCAATAGCTGTTTCACTATGAAATTCACAAAACATGTTAAACATGTGCAAAGCGTGGTCTGAAAAAAGTTATTCGTATTTTCAAAAACACAATTTTTGGTTTTTTAGTTTTTCAGAACAGGTGAAAAATTCTGTCTTTTTATAATACATTTAAACTTACAAGACATAGTAAAATAATGGTTTTTCCAGAAAAATATTGGGATATTCCATCTATAATAGTTTGTTTCCGATAAAGACTTGTTTTCACTATGAAATAATTGTTTTAAATTACACAAAACAATCGTAAAAACAGTTTTATTCACAAAATTAAAATTCATCTTTAAAATTCGACCTACTCTTTCTAGTTCTGTTTTTTGGCAGCAGATGGCGAAATGGTAGATCACCATTCCCAATAGCTCCAGCGATGTATACAATTTTTCCCATCGCTCACTCCGTCGTGTCCCTCGGTCTACAGTTGGTTTTATTTAGAGATGCGTTATATATCCCATCCATACGCACCTTTCATAGTAGCCGTTGAAAAACACTTTTTGCACAAAAAATCATTTTTGTCAGAATAAAGCACTATGCATCATATCGCACAGAAAAGTACAATAATGCTTCAGCATGCGACGCCACGGAGGACTTTTTGAAATTGAAATGGCTTTTAAACTGTGTTCAGATCAAGCAGGAATCTGTAACTTCGTATTGATATAGAAGAACGAGATGACGAAAAAAAAAAAATTCGGCTCTAAATGTTATTTATACGTCCCATTAAAAAGGAACCAGATTGTCGCATTTATTTTAGGAGTTATAAGCGATTTTGCGAGTCAATGGTGACCTGAGGAAAGCAAAAGTTTGCTCTTTCGACCAGGACCGTTTTTCTACATTTCTGTGAAAGTATCCGTGCATTTTCTTGTCGAGTAGCTGTTGGTGAAATTTTTCAACTTCTGCTTTCTTCACTTCGGCTTTTAGAAGTGAAGCATCTAGATGGAGTAATCATCTCGTGGTTCCTGACCATTTTTAGGAGAGGATCTCTGCCATTCGCAACGATGTAAGCTGTACTTAGAACAATTCGGTTATGAAGACACTGGATGTTCGGAAGTCCGCATCCGCCTTGGCGGCGTGAAATGTATAATCGTGGTACTGACGAATTGATATGCAAGCTTTTATGCATATGCATTATCTTACGTGTGGTGATATCAAGGGCCTTAAGCTCGTTCTTCGTCCATTGAACCACCCCAAACGAGTAGAGTAGAACCGGGACGGCAAGCATGTTAGTCGCAGATACCTTGTTCAACGCCGACAGATTGGAGGACCAAATCTGTCGAAGAAGATGCTTGTATCTGCTGCGGAGAGACTCCTTCACTGATTTTACGTCCTGAATGAGGCTTTAAGCTTAAGGATGTTCCAGGGTTATCTCATTTACGAATAGATATGTCTCAAATTTACAGAAATTATTTCTATTACCATTTGGAAATTACATGCAATGTTTCAAAAGGATTCGCTAACCCGTTTAGAAATTATTTGAATCTAAAGATTCAGTGATTTAGCATGGGCTCTTATGGGAAAAGGAAGTTTTTGTACTTTTAACTGAAGATAGCAAGATTATTTGACGAATAGTTTTTTCTGGCACTTTGAGAACAGTTTGTCTGAATATTAATGAAACTTCTTGCAAAATTTAAAATTTATTTGCTAGATCGTTGTTTCAAAAATAATATAAATATAAGTAAAAAAATCTGCCCGCTTCGCGGGCACATTCTCATGGCGCGCTTCGCGCGCGGCTCGCTTCGCTCGCAAGTTTGAGCGCGCCTAGGGCGCGCGACTGTTGGATCTCGCGCTTCGCGCTCGATCATATATTTATCTCGCGCTTCGCGCTCGATTATGTGTTCACCTCGCGCTACGCGCTCGGGCGTATTTGCATCGCGCTTTACGCTAGGCTCCTCTAGATTTTTGAACTTCGTGTTCGACTTCGATGAAAAGAAAAAGTTTGTTTGCAAATATTATGAAATTATCAAAACCTCTACATATTAAGTGATTGTTAAATTTATTTTTATTTTAGACTGAAAAGGAACTTTATTTACTCAAGGTTCTATCGACCTTAAGGAACACATTCTCATCCAGACACTCGCGCTTCGCGCTCGATATTTGATTTGAAAATCATTTGAACCGTATGATAGAAACAAAAAAGTTTGAGCGCACTTACGGCGCGCGATTTGGTAAATACACTGAGCACTCACTTTGTGCTCCGTATTATATGTTCTTCATATACAAATTACTAAATTTGTATTTGATTTCAAATCAAAAGTAATGATATAATTCTGGCGACAAATTTTATTAGTTAACATTTTATTTTAGCTTGTGCCGTTTATCAAAAAAGTTAATTTTTTCATTTTGAATATATTCTTACCACAAAAATTGATTACGGGTTTGTAAGTCTTTTTTGAATGGACAATTTTTGTTCATTTATATGTTTTCGTACCTTGCATTGTTTTTTCAAAAATTTGATTTTTTTTACTGTCAATGTTATTTTCACGAATAAAACAAAAACCACGCATCCTATCGAAACATGAGTCACAATAAATTTGTACCTCTTCCTTGGATGAACAAATTTTGTTCTGGTCATTTTTTCGTAGCTGGTAATATTCGTCTGAAAATTTGATTTTTCTATTTTCAATGCTGTTTTTTACGAATAAAACAAAAACTACGCGTCATATCAAAAAGTGAATGATAAGAAATTTGTAGATCTTTTTTAGGTGCACAATTTTGGTGAGATGATCTTTTTTGGTATCTTGCATAGTTTTACAGCAAAATGGCTTTTTTGATTTTTCATTAATTTTTTGTGCGATCAAAATTTGAATTTTTTATTTTTCGAAAAATTCAAAAAGTTGTTATGAAAATATTATAGGGTGTTCAGGAATCAACGTTTTTCTCCTCTTGACTTTTTTTCATATCGTGCGTTTTTCGGCTTAAAATGTTCATTTTCGTTTGTTTTTTGGAATTTTGAAAATGCTATAACGCCAGTAATTTTTTTTTTATCACGAAAAGTCATAAGAATATTTTGTTCGTCATTTTGCGTACTACTAATAACCGTACATAGAATTTTCAAATCTTCCAAAAAAATGGTCTCAAAAATTTTCAAAATGTGCTCACTTTTTGGATTTTCATCCAAAATAGCTGGTTAACGAACTCGTTCTCTACTTTTCGGCCATAAAAAAGTGTGCCAAAGCTCAATCAAATCTGATCATTTTTTCGAAAGTTATCGTGGCTACAGACAGACAGACAGACTACAGACTACAGACAGACACCTTCGTAAAAATCGTTTTTTCTAGCTCAGGGGGTCTCAAAACGTGGAGATTTGATGAAAACCGACTATGTCAAATTTTACATAAAACCAATACCTTCTGATTAGAATGAGAATGTAATAACTGATTCTGCGGCGGAAAGTATAGAGCGTGGCAACACCGCAAATCAGTTATTCCAGGAGCGTGATATTAAAAAAAGCTTCAGGTAGTTCAGGGCCGTGCATGTAGGCAATGGAAAATATTTGGGTGTGTGTCAAAAGCGTCACTTTTATTATTCAGAATAATATTTTGTGAATATATGCATAAATAATGCTTAAAAATATTTATATCTGTTCATAATTTCTACGGTATGATCGGTCTCCTTGTTATTACTCCGTGCTTTACTCAAAACTACTTCGATGTAAGTACTTTAACCTAGTATTATATTAAAAATTGTTTTAAATCATGGAATTGGGTAAAACGGCCGGGGCTTCAATTTCACAACTTTTTGGTAATGACCCATATACTGTAATTCAATTTTTCCTAATGATAAAAAAACTATACCGAACTTTCAGAATCGAACCTAACCCTCGTTGGATTTCGCATTCTATTAAGTCAAGCGAAAGAGCTTCTTTGCAATCACAGCACCACAACTGTTTCCCTAGGAAGCGTGATTCGACTATACGTCGCCCATCAAAGGGAATATTTTCTTTAGCTTCACTCGAATACATTTCTGAGGCCTTTTCTTCTTTAGCATAAGCTTCTTTTGCAGATCTCCGTGCATTTATTTCAGACATTTTACGTTGTAACTTCTGTCTATGATCATACACCTTCTTCGACACTATTCCGCCTTTCCACCTATATGTTTTCTTCATTTTTGCTATTGTCTGAATCGCATATTATATTTAAAAACAATTTAAAAACTCAAAAGCTCCGATGATCCCGAACCATGTAAAGCGATTTCTAACCTACAACTTTGTTGACAGCTCAGCCATTTTAAACAGTTCAAGTCTACCAACAAAACAGCACGAAATTACGATATATCCAACGTTGCACGATCTACGCATCTACGGCTTTCTGGAATTATATTTATAACATAGAATATTCAGGTTATTAGACAATTTAATCTTCAGAATATTATTTATATGAAATATAAATACATAATATTTATTTTTTTTAACATTTTCCCTTATCTAACACAGACGTACTTCTTAAAACGTAAATACGAATTTTCGATTTCTTAAGATTTTTACAGGCTTCATTAATAGCCAAAAGTTTTTCCACGACGAGTATAAAATAATTAATTAATCTTGAAATTTTCACTGAAAATATTAAAATACATTCTCAGTCGTAGCATTTGTGTTCTTTACTTCATGTGATCAGGGAAATTTCCATCTCAATATCCTCTATTGATTAAAATGGTCAACAGAAAAAATTCACTAACATTTGACTAACTTTTGTCCAGAAGGTACACCTGGAACATCCTTAAGGCACGCCCAGCTATGTATAGGTGTCTCCAGTATTATGATGTCTAATTACACTTGTATCCACAAGCTCAGTGTCCTTGGGAACGCCAGTAATCTTTCCTTTTTTCAGATTAATTTTGGCACACTTGTCCAAACCAAAGTCCATCCCAATCTCTCCTGCGTACTTCTTGGCGATATTTATAGCAGTTTGAAGTTTTCTTTTACCAGAGGCATAGATCTTCAGGTCATCCATATAAAATACATGAGTGACCTTATGCTTGCGCTGATTAGTGTCGCCACAGAGGTATCCAGAAGAATTTCGTAGTGCGAGAGATAGAGGCAGAAGTGTGATGCAAAAAAGCAAAGGGCTCATGGTATCACACTGAAAGACGCCCCTCTGGTAAGTGACGTTGTTCGTTGTCACACGATAATTTCTAGATGAGATAGTAAATCTAGTTTTCCAAAGAGGCATCAATCTCTCTATGCATCTCACTATGTGTGGATGCACCTTCAAGCTTTCCAACA
Organism: Andricus curvator; assembly: GCA_932195095.1. Classification (NCBI taxonomy): domain Eukaryota; kingdom Metazoa; phylum Arthropoda; class Insecta; order Hymenoptera; family Cynipidae; genus Andricus; species Andricus curvator. The sequence continues at coordinate 12,590 of CAKNYM010043167.1, read as the reverse complement.
GACAAATGATAAGTCTATGAGAGGTTAAATTGAAAGCTTTCCGGTAGTCAATCCAGGCCATTGACAAGACGCGCTGATGAGCTGCAGCGTCTTTACAGACACACCTGTCAATTAGCAGGTTCTCTCGACAGGCTGCTACACCTTTTTTCGAGCCACATTGCTCGTACATCTCTCGCCACATACGCTCTATTCGTCGAACAATCCTGTTGTTTAGAACAGCTGTAAAGATCTTTTACAGTATGTTCAAACAAGTTATTGGCCCGTAATTCTTTGGGTTGGACAAGTTGCCTTTTTTCGCCAGGAGTATAGTGCGTCCTAACACCAGCCACTGCGGAATGGGCGTCTCCGACTTTAAATATGAGGTGAATATGCGGGCCAAATGTTGGTGTGTAAAAGTAAACTTCTTCCACCAAAAGTTCTTGATACAATCTGGCCCAGCAGCGGAAAAGTTCTTCGTGCCTATAAGTGCTTTTTTCACCTCTTCGGCAGTGATTGATGGACATTCCTCCTCAGATTTTATAAGGTTGTCGCAAAACTCCTTGAAGCGGATGATATTGTCAGTATCTTCTTTCAACTCTAGTGTTTTCGGGATCTTGTACACCTCTCTTCAAAAAGTCTCTACCACCTTGGGCTTGGGTGGATTTTTTACAGAAACAGGGAGATCAGGGAGAATAAAAAAAACAGTGAGAATAACTAAAGTTATTTTAAATGTAGATGCAACTATAAATAAATTATTTTTAATTAGAAAGTTCATCAAATTATGTTAGACTCACATATTTAAAGGCCATGGCCACACATACCGAAATTTCCTTACGGATAGCTAAAGTTTTTCGGTATGAGTAGACACTATCTATTTTTAATTGTGTTTTTTTTTCTAGACTGAACATGACATTCCTGAATTTTCGAAATATTCAAAAAAGAGGGAAAAAATGTTCGATTACTGAATAATAAAATTCTATCGAATTGTTAATAATGTTACGGATTGGGACAAGTGATCAAGAATTCGTCACCTCTTCCGCAAGAGTAGCCGAAAGTTTCACCGGTGCGGTCCTTGATTGAGGTTCGTGTTCTGTGGATTAAACGATATATCACAGGGTCGCGGCTTCTTTTGCAAGCGTGACATTAATCAAGACTCGTTTTGCTTTCGACAGACGTGCCAAGAAGCGCAGTTAATGTTCGTCTCGCTTTATCAACCACTATTAAAGTTTAATCTCTGGTCCCTCATACCGATGAAACTGTAACTATGTACTTCCTTTTGCTTTTTTTTCTTGAAACTCGACATTGAGACTTCCGTACCTTGCCATTAGCTCAAGAATACACCTTCCCATATGCTCTCCTTTTTTTTGTGTATTTGATTCAATATATTTTCACGCACTCAATAACACTGGCCATAATATTTCATTGTCCTTTTCATTTTTCTCGTCTGTTATTCTCACACGATTGTTTACATTAGCATTGAAGACTTGTTATTTCATTAGTATTCACTATATTTAATTATGATTACCAGTATATATTATGAGACTTAATGACTCGAAGGATAAGATTAGGAAGAAAATAAAAAACGGTTCAAAATGACAGAAATGTTTTATCTCTAAACATTGCTTTTATAGACTAAAATAAAATGAGAGTCATAGAAACTAGTTCGTATTTTTTTATGCAGGAAGTTCCTCAAAAAATTTAAACGACCATCTATTCCAACCTGCAATCAATCGTTATTTAATAATATTGCACAAAAAAGAAAATTAAGTAGATATATTTTTGTTGTGGTACATCAAACTGAAAAAAAAAGTCATAGGTCTCATTCGTTTCGGGTAATAAATTTGTTTCATTTTCGTAGTCGTTAATTTTTTTCAGTTCTATGAGATCCCTCAAAGTAAGTATTCCTCGACTACAAGAGATCATGTATAATCTTCAGTAATGATCATGAAATTTAATAATTAATCATTTTTCTGCAAAAGGTATTGAAATAATTTTATTTTCTTTATCGACAGAATATTAATCGAAAGTCAAATATAGTTTTTACTCGTGCTATTTCCATTTTCCTCGCAGCGAAACTCGATGAAGAGTTTCCCATTTTTGTAGACCTCATGCAACGTCAGTAAATTCCTGGGTGCACCCTCAGTGAGAAAAAAGTACATTTTTGGTTTTAATAGAGAGGTCGTATGTCACACCAAAGTTAATTTTTTTCTTACAAATTAATGCTCATGAAATTTCTAAGATTCCGATTAAAAACAAATTCCTAACTGTGTTATTTAAGTTGAAAAATGCCACATTTTTTTCTACTCATAGCTACTTTGTATAGCAATAGTATATTACGTTTCGTTACGTGAACATTTTAATTATAGTTTCTTGTGTGGTTATAAACAACTTGATTAATAAATCTGACACGCGCTATATATGTGGTGGGAATAATAAGCTGAGCATGGTTTAAGCATTTTTAGAACTCGAGGAATATGTTTATTGACCCTTGGTTTATAAAAAAAAAATCTATCCCATCAAAATCTCGCATTAAAAATGTTGTAACCTTCAAAATATTTGAATTAAAATTCGTTTGTTTGTACTTAAGTGCTCAACATGCTTTAAAAACTGCACAAATCAAAGCTTACAGGTTTAATAATTCAATAATATTGGATAATCAATTACCATTAAAATTCAATCAATAAATATATAATCAATTTACCATATCATATCATTTACTTTAACAATTCGAACGAATATACAGTTCTTACATTTTTAGACATCTTAGTTTTTTCTCTTCAACGCCAATTGTTATCCTTATCTTAGGAATCATACTTTTACACAATACATTATTACAGGATATTTGTTAATAAAAATTATTATAATGCGCGATAATAATTATTATAAAGGGTTCCAAAAAGAAAACAATTGATTAGTTCAATTTAAAAAAAAAAGAAATTTTTAAATTTAAACCAATTTGAAATAAATTTAACAAATGCTAACGTTTTGTTTTGACATTAGAGTTTCATCGCATTATCGACCAAACTTATAGTAGAGTTTACTTGTTGGAATAATGTTTAATCCATCAGAAGATCAACTTTTCATGTTATATGTATTTCAATTAATGTTGCAAACGTTAAATTCCTGCCAGCGAATTTTCCATTCTTTATAGTTGTCAAATAAACTATTTTCTGCGTAATTATTCTTTTACATCGTAAATTTGCCAGATTTGATTTAATAGCACCATTTCCCTAATATGATATCGAATTGATTGCTTTATGCAAAGGAATTTATGCCTGGAACGATGTATCTAGGGGGGCGTGCATCAATTACGTAAAGTCTGTTGGGTTGGGGGGGGGCAAGGATTTTTCTATGCTATCTGCCATGGAGTAAGGGGGGGGGGTGCGCGGTCGAAAACATTTCAATGCGATTTAGTGCTTACCTACTGTAGTACATACAGCATATTAAGTGAAAAAAATATTTTTTTAATAATAATAGTAATAGTATTACTTGTGATTTACAGCCATAGTTTGAGATAATAAATGTGCTTTGTACGAAAGAAATCGGTATACTTATATAGCTAAGTAAGCAATAAATTAACGCAAAAAAATTTTGTTGGGAAAAATTGCGTAAGATAGGTGGGGGGGGGGAGTCAAATCATGCGACCCTAACAAATGGGGTTACGTGGTTCAAATTTTCAGAAAAAACACTTTACATCATTCATGGAAGGCCACTAGGCTCACCTAAAAATATTTGTGCTACGTGTACTCGCCGAATTTTGGTAAACTTAGCCGCCCTTTTCCAGCTCTCCTGGGCTCACCAAAAATACTTGTTCTAGGCTCACCGAATTTCGGTGCATCTAGAGAAAGCCGTTTCGAAAATCCATATTTCTTTTAAACGTTTCATTACATTCGTTACCAATGTGAATGATGAGCAAAGCTTCATTCCGTGAAGCGTGACCAGGTTAGTTATGCAACGTTTGGTTGCCTCGCGGCCTTGTTCCACCGCGGTGGTATAATCTTCCTCAGAACGAAGAATCGATTACAATTCGTTACTTTAATGAAGGTTCTATCTCGTAAAAAAGTCTACGATATTTTTTCAAACTTGATTTTAAAAAACTGAAGAAATAAGCTATAATTCATAAAATTTACATTTTCCAGAAATTCATATTCAAACTTCTCAAAATCGGCTAACTGCAAAACTGATATCATGGAGGAAAATCGAGGTAAAATAGTTGGAATTCGATTGCTGAACTTTTTAATTCACAAAATTCATATCGGGCCTCCTTGACACTGATTGTGACACCGTGCAGTAATCATTGTCGAACCTGAGGAATGAGTGACATCGCTCCAGTAGCCATTACTGAACGGCGTCCCAATCAGTGTCAAGAAGGCCCAACGTGATTTTTTTTCTGAAAGCTTCAGTTATCACTAATCATTCCTACTGTTTGGGAACGTTTTTATATTACTTAATATTAAACGGGAGGGGGTTCCTATTTTTGTTACGCCAATGTTA